>JACBWW010000078.1:563552-631769 GCA_020086605.1 Lanius collurio | reverse complement strand
TATCATCTTTAATATACTTCAGTGCTCAAGCCAAGATCTTACATTATTTTAAAATATTCTTCATTAATTTTTTCTGGAGCTGTGTTATGAATTGCATCTTGCATAGAAATGTAACAGCTAGAGTAATAAGACTGGAACCAGAATTCCTTTTACCTTCTAAATTAGACTTTTATAACAAATGGTAAATTGAAATGCCATTACAAAAAGGTTACCATCTTTTATTACATGAAGTTAAGAACTTAAATTTTACTAATGGTGCAATTTTCTCTGTAATTCATCTTTTACTTAATAGCATATAATTGTTTAAATAACATTTTAGTCCCTGTAAAAAGAAGGTATTGTTAGCAAGGAAAGTCTGACTATTAGGTAGCTCAGAAAAAGCTCAGAATTCTCTTTTTCAGATATTCAGAAGTATTAATTTTTTATTTTACTGAGCCACAAGAGCATATCATTTTCTATACCAACAACTGATTTTATTCTGGCTGATGACCTCAATCTTTTTCCCCTATTTTTTGTTTAGCACAACACTTGGGGTGGGGACCTGTTTAAAATTCATTTTCAGTGTGTTATGTGGGGCTTTTTTGTACTAATCTTAATAAGATGCTATGAATGCAATTTACTGGAATAGATTTGTAAGTGAAAGAAAAATGTGCTCAGAATTGCAATTAAGTCTGATAAGTGCCTGTAGAAAAGAATGGGAAATTTTAAGCTTAAAACTTCCAAACCCTCAGGTCTTCTCTGCCCTCAGGGGATACAGTCTCTCAGTATGCATAAACTTTATAAGCCTAGATGCTTTTAAAAATGCCAGTAGGAAGATCTCACCTAAATGCTAATCCACTTTAGATCCAAAAAATATATCTGGGCAGATGCATTTCCCTTAGTGTGCGCAGTCAAAGACGTACCTCACAGTCTAAAACTGTCTGGGGATTTGTAATCTGCATGTTGCATTTCTAATTCTCCAGAAGCATGTCTAGCCTGCCCCAACACAGTAAAATTCCCCACAAACCCAACCCTTTCCCTTTACATTTGATGGTGTTGATGCTGCCCATCTGCTGTACAGAGGTTTGGTGGCTGGGGTTAGGAGTGTGAGTCCTGCTTAGTTTGTTTATCTCGTCATCATGAGTGAATTCACACCTGGCAGCCTGAGGGGGTTGTGTCCTGAGCTGGGAGCTCCCACCACCCATCAGGGTAAAACTGCTCCCCTTGGGGCCAGCTTGTGGATCTCTGCATGGGAGAGACTGCAAATATCACAGGGACTCAAAGAAAGCCAGCAGAACCTTCTCCTGAAAGCAGAAAAGCTGCACTTCTATGCTCTGCCTGCCCTTATGTATCATACCCAAAGACCTAATGCAAATGTATAAGCTGTCCCTGGAGCTGGGAAAAAATCTATAATATTTCTATTGCTGTAATATCTATGCGCCAAGTGCAGACATTTGTTTGATTTGGCCTCTGGCATTTTTATCTGGCATGCTCTCCATTTCATTTCCCCCACACTGTATCAATCTCAAAGCTCCTTTAGTTATGAAAAAAAAAAAAAAAGAAAAGAAAAGAAAAAATAATAGAAAAGCCCCAACAACCCCCTCTGAATTGCTTTTTTAGTTGAGCTGTAGATTAAGAAAAACCTTCTCTCCCGAAATATTAGCACCAGTATGGTAGCAACCTGCTGAAAACCTGGAGGAGAGGTTTGGCCTGTTGTGACAGCCTGTGAAATATCCCCTCCCCTCATTCACCTCCTAAATAGAGGGTGTTCCAGCTGACACATGCTTCACTGGGCATGCTTGGTGGCATCCCAATCCTGCCATGTCATGTCAGCTGAAATTGCTACGTTAGAATGTAAATTAACCCCAGAAATTACAGGTACACATTTGATATCTGTGTATACATTTCTTCTCATCTAGGGGAAGGGTCCTGGTTGAGATTGTGTTGGACAGAGCACAGCAGAGGTGAGGCTAACTTGCATCTCAATTTACTGCTGTATGAACTTGTGTTTAGACATTTTCAATGGAATGCAAAAAGCTTCTCAGACTTTTGGGTAACAACTGCATAGTGCTTGTGTTATATGAGCAAAAAGGCACTAATTTGTTTTCAGGCTAAATTACTAATATATTTTTCCAGGCAAGGTTTCAGTCAAGATCTTACCACAGGTAGCCTCTAAATGATGCAAAAATGTCCTAACCAATTATGGGGACTAGAGAAGTTCTTGTGGTATAAGAAAAGAGAAATATTGCAGGTTCTCACTGTATCAGCAGTCAAAAGATTTATGGCAAGGTAATAAAATAGTTTTAAATATTGACCCTATATATATATTATAATTCAGTCCAAAGAGCCACCCCTGTTATTCCCCGAGTACTGGTTTGGCCACACGACAGAATTGGCACAGACACAAAATTCTCCACAGATTCCTGTCCATTGAACTGGCAGAAACTCTGAAGTTAACACACTACAGTGAAGGAAGAAGTGGGTTTATTGGTCATGGTTTAATATTTTTCTCTCTTAGTAAATTCTCCCTCATGTTAGGTAAATCTAAAACATTATTTCAGGATCACTTTATGTATTTTTTCATATTACCAGCTTTATATTTTATGGCAAGCATCTGAGAGTCATTAATTTCAAATGGCTGAATAAACATTGCTTACTTGACAGGCACTTATTTAAATGCATTATTTTTGGCATAAGATCTAAAGTTATGTTCGCAAGAGATGGCAAAATTTTTTGGCTCTTTTTCCACCCTTATCTCATGACAATCTGGTGTAATTCTCCCAGTCTCTCATTTTACCTTACCATAGATTAGTAGTCAAACTTTAAAGGATAAAAATAACCCACACCTAGAAATATGAGGTAATAATTTGCTTAGAGCTCTTTCTTAGCTCTCCTCTGATATTTAGCTGTGTCCCCTCGTATGCAATCTCCAGAGAGTAGACTGAGTCAGTAAGAGAACATTTTTAAGCTTCTCATGTCATCAACCTAAATAGTGAAAAATGGTAATTTCAGCAACGGAGACCTGCACATTTCAATTTTCAGTAATAGATGTTAAATGAGCAGTAGAAAACCATTTGAATGAATCTGTAGTTATCTCATGCAGCTGTTCATTTCTCCTTAGTTTAAGTTTCTGATTATGTTCCTTTGTAAAGGTATTTCTGCAGATCTGCTGGCTTTCTTTCTCTGCTATTGTCGGAGATCTAATTACAAATCTTCCCAATACAGCTGGCCTGTGCTGAGGATTTGAAGAAAATATTCTCTGTGGGAAGAGTGTATTCTGAAGAGGGGAAAAGAAATTATTGTAAAGCACTGGTTTGTGATATTCCTTGTGTCAGTTCTGAAAGACCTAATAAAGTGGTCTAAAAAAAGGAGTAAAAGCAAGAAAATACCCCGAACACACTTTCCCTTGCAGTTGCCAGATCCATGTTAGCACTTGCTGACAGATGTACTTACAGACTGCCTGCTGTCTTCTGCCAGTACCTGTGAGCAGGCAATGATCCCAGTCAGGGGTTCATACGATATTTTATATATCATTTGAACTCATTATTTTAAATATTTAAATTAAAAGGTAATGATTGCAATGATAAATGTATGATTTCTATTTAAAGTCTTGATTAATTACATTTAAAGGCATGGAATTATGGGAAAGACAGTATCTAGATGTGCAGCTAATGCCTCCATTTTGATATCCTTAAAAAATAATTACTCCACCCGTGGTCATGAATCATCATCATTAGGCTGCTTTATAAGCAATTAAAAAGGTCAAGTTGACAAACTGTACTGGTTATGAGACAGTTCAAGGATTACAAAACGTTGGGAGGTGTAGTGAGATGGATTTTTCTAGTAGAATGAGTGGGTACCACACCTGAGGGGGCCTGCAAGGTTAGACAACTTTACACTGATGACACTCCTGTGTTAGACACCTTGATTTAAAGCCTAAAGATCAGTCAGACCAATTTGGGGCATATTTCAGTTGGCAGATAGGTCTAATCAGGAGACAAAACATTGAACTTCACTTGTCACCTTCTTGGTTTTATTACTTTGGGATCTTCCACTTCTGTGGGAGAACCCAGCTGTCCTGCTATTGCCCCGAAAGCTAGGTTGTGATTAGTACCACAACAAAGTGAGTAAACTACCTGCTCAATTCAAATCTTCAGAGATATTCCCTGATTTTGGACCTTTCTATTTTTTTGACTAAGTAGAACCCAGCATGAGGTGTGTAAGACAAAAAAGAGCAACAAATGAGCACAGGAGAGTTGTCAGAAGCAGGTGATCTTTCTGCTTCCAGCCTGGGTGCCCACCAGCCCTTGCCTTCTCTCACATCCTCTCACATCCAAACACAGCACAGGGCTGCAAAGGAAGCTCTGCAGAAGAAGAGGAGGCACTGCCTCCATGATGGTGCCAGGAAAAGGACATGAAGGCTACATCTTATATGGCAACTTCAAGGACATGCACAGATGATGAATTATCTGTCAGTCCCATCACTGCATCTTCCAGGGGGTTTGTTCTCCAGAGGAGGATTGCAGTGACACTGATGAGATGTTCAAATTGTGCTTTATTTGTGCTGGTTGAACATGCACATAGATTATTTTCAGATTGAAAAAGACAGCAGAAACAGAGAAATTCCAGCAATGGGTGTTTTGGGACGATGATTTCTTGTCACATCTGAGAAACCCAATAGAGCTAGTAACTGATCTACTTTATGTGTATGAGCACAAAGCTTCTAGTTTTTATTGTAGCAGAGTGCTTTCAATTTAGAAAAAAAAAAAACAATCAACAGAAACAGTAAATGACACTGAGCTTCACATTTCTCTTTGGGAGCAGCATTATAACATTGAGTCTTGCTCAACAAGAAGTTTTATATTGCTTTTGTTTATATATAGGATAATGTAACTGGGATACAGGGCTTCCACTTATAATGGTTATTGACACTCTTGGTGCTGTGTTGGCATTTATTCTTTGGGTTTTATTGCTTCTGATCTGTGGTATTTATGTCTCTGAGGTGAGGACTTTCATCTGTGATACATGCTTATAATTTACAGGCTGTGTGGTGCCTTGATATTGTCTGCAGAAACAGGAAATTAAACAATTAAATAGGAGGCAGATGTGAGGAGTAAAACAAGATACTCCCCTCAGTAAATTTATTTTTCAATGTAGTCCATTGGTCAGGGGAGGCTGAAAACCACTATTGTACCCAATGACTTTGGGGGAACCAAAATGGTTTTCCATAGATAGACCTGAGAAAATTACAAAACACTCCAGAATAAACCAGGCAGAATAAGAATGCAGAATTTAATGGAAGTTTGAGTTTCCATGTTTTTTTTCCTGTATCCAGCTCTCTTGAATCTGTGTGACATGGCTGAAGCCTTTTGTCACAGACCATCACTCCCCCCTCCCCAAGCTGTCTGAAGTGACCATAGCCAAGCTCCCTAGTGATTACTTTAACTGTAATAGCAATGACAGATCACTTTATTAATTGCAAATTGCACTATCTGAAGATGGTGACAACAGATACGGAGAAAGGAACAGAATATCCTAATTTTTCATAGCATAATCAGCCTGTTTGGAGCCCCAGATAAAAATAAATTACCTCAACCTTACAATACACTTGACACGTATTTATTGCAGCATTCTCTATCAGCAAGTGCCATACCTACATGAGCTAGCTTCTCTCATGTTACCCTAAAACGTGGAGGGGAGTGTTAATGAGAAAGAGCAATCAAAGCAAGGCTGCCCTGGGATCTGGGTCTGGCTTCTGGTTGTTGCATGCCACCACCTCCAGACACTGCCTTCCTCGAGTGCAACCTGCCCACCCAGGCCCAGGGAGAAGTTTGTGTTGAACATCCTGAGGGGAAAGGCTCGACAGAAAAGGACCTTGCAATCCTTCAGTGGTAGAAATTAACTCAATGGGTAATATTAGCTGAGAATGCTAAATAGTGAAAAAGAAATTTCTCTTGACTTGCAGAGAAAAGGGAGAACAATTCCAGTGACTTGAGAGGGAAAGCTGTCAACATTCACTCGGTTTGGAAAAATTGAAGGACTGTTTATCTGTTCTCAGAGCCAAAGTTTACAAGACTATCTAATGGAAGCAGACAATTCTTCAGTTCCTGTTTGCTGCAGCTGTTTTCACCCTCTCCTGAATTGTTTGATACAAAGTCTAAATTAGTCTTGAGAAACAGAATTAACCTTTCCAATCACATTTAAGGTGAAATTGCTTAACTACAGCACACAATGTCATGCTACAGATAATCCATGCGCTTGATTAATGCTTTTATAATCAATTGCTGTCTGGAAGTGACTCCTTCCCATCACACCCTTCACAAAAAAGAGCAGATGGTATTTAAAAGGTTATGGCAAGAGGGCATTTCAGAGGTCAAATAGAACATCGATCAAGTGGGCAGAAAAATTGCTTTTTTCCTTCCCGTTCTTATCCTCACAATCCATGAGGGAATGTGGACTATGAATTATAGTTTGATCTATAGTTCAAGCACTAAAATGTTTTCTTGTTTCAAATTTCTGTGTTGTTTTGGGTAATGAACCTGGAAATTGGATTCCCTTTGTGCCAATAAAAAATTGTGCCCAATACACATATCTCAGCAACATAATTCTTGGACCCACAGAGATTTGCCTGCTACTACCTTGAACACAGTCCTAACTTAATATTGGTGCTTAGTAAAGGCTGTACAAATATCCACGACATCTTAGATCAATTTTTAACAATGATAAGGACTCTGTGAAAAAAAAAAAATACTCTCCATTTCCATAGTCCTTTACAGAAACCAATTTTAAAAATGATGTTGTGTGACTAATTCTCACTACTTCCCATGTACGTAGTTGGTTGCCATTCTGCACCAGAGTCCAAGGAGAGATGTTCTCACCTGGAGTGGACGGGTCAGGGAAACTCCACTTTTCAATGAGGTCTCCAAAACCAGAAATCAGGGGTTGGCTATTGTGGAATACATAAAATAGTACCCTTTTTCCTCCATTTTGCATCTCCTGTCATGCTAACCCCACAGCATAAGAGTAATAGGAACAGAAGAGCAAAATTTTTTATGTTTTGTAGTAATTTTTCAGGTTTTACTAATAAGAATGTAATTTTTTTTTCCTATCGTTTTGGACACAAATATTATCATTTTTGTTGCCTAATAAAATGTATTTTAATTAATTGCTGTATCTTTCCCACCATTGATTTTTTATGATTTTTTTTGTTGATGTATAAGTTACTGTGACAAGTGCTCATCCCGAGTAGGTCTCTAAAGCAGATTTTCATTTGGGAAGTGAAAAGGCTATAATCCTGCTCTGTGATCAAACCCAGGATGGATTGACTAAGATAATTTTCAGGATTCTAACTTATATTTAAGGGCCTGAGCTCTTCAAATCTTTCTTACCTGCACAATTCTCATTCATGTAAGTAACCTGCAGAGCTATTAATGAGAAGGGTTTTTCTTTACTCTAGAGCAATTAATACCTACCATATATTGCATAAAGAAAGCTGTTAAGCATGAACTCTCAAAAGGTGAAGAGAAGCAGAACTTGATGAAAACATACTAATTCTGTTAAAATGGCATCTGGATGTCTTCCTGCCCAGAAGCACTAATGTTGGAACTGTCAGTGCATTTTAAATAGTCCTAATACACACAGCCATGTATAACATTTCAATATCAGTTTTGTAGTTTCATTTCCTTTGATTTATTTCAAGAATGAATGTACATTTTTAAAAGAGCTGAAGACTATGAGACACTTCAACTAAGTCATATCTGTCAGCACTGTATATTAGCAACAACACAGGTACAAATGTATACATTGCATGGCTTTTTTCCATTATTTACTGTCCAACAGGGAGGAAAAAAATCTGTTCCACCATTTAACCTGAGGTTCTTAAAAGGTAGCATACAAAAAATAAAAATATGTTAATGTAAAAAACTGCATTGGTATAAATGAAGAGTTAGGAGAGGTTTATTTCTAGAATTAAGACATGCAGATTTCCCAGAAAAAAAATGACTCCTGGGGACTGACTGCACTTCAGGCATTCTTCATGAGGATTCTGAGTGGGAGGACCGTATTGGCCCTTAGCAGAGGGTTTGTGTCAATTGCCTTGTTATGACTGGGACCCAAGTGAACAGAACTGCCATATTAAATGCAAATTGATAGATGAAAGTCTTTTACTTCCCATCCAAAGGTAAAAAACAGCTGTGAAAATAATGCCAGATATATTGACAGCTTCATAGCATTTTTCATGGAGTTTAATATATGTATTTTATCATTAATCCTTTAGAAACTTCTAAAGTAAATCTTTTATCTTCTATTGTGTGTCCATATTGATCTGCTGTTGAAGTGTTGCTTGCAACAGAGAGGTATTATTCATTATGTTTGGAAGCTGTTTGATCAGAGAAAAAAGAATACAGCATGGTTTCAAGAGAGTGAGAAAATCAAATGAACTCATAGAGATGAAAAATAAATAGTGAGATGTGTTTCAACTTTCTGTTATTTATTTTTCAGAGGTTTTTTTCCCTGAAGAGACTAGTGAACCTTCAGATAAATCGACAATGTCTTAAGTAACCTAATGAAAAGCCAAAGCTATCTACCTCTTAACAATAGAGTTGTCTGTAAATATAAACGTGCAATTTCAGCCCTTTTCTCCCTTGTTTAATTTCACACCTTAATTTTCTGATTTTACAGAGACTTAAATGATGTTCTGAATGAAGCAATCATATGTGTGATTGAGATCTGATTTTTTAAATTTTATTGTAGGTGAATATTGACTATTCCTTCGAATGTTAAAAGTAGCACAAAAACTTCATATATACCATCAATCATAAAAAAAAGGGGAACATAGAGAAACAATTAAAAGAACTCTTCTGAACTGTCTTTCCTCTAACTAAACCTATTATGCCTGCACGGACTTCCCATCGCTCTCCCTGCTCTGTCCCTTTCCAGGAGTCATAACTCCCTCTTACCTTCCATAACCATCCACAATCAATCCAAAATGTATCTCTTTTCTCTATAGTGTGACAGCACCCAAAGGTTTTCTTTCCTGATGTCTCCTATTCCTGATTTCAGACATGGTATCAATCATCAGGGCTGTCGCACGTATCTGCCGCCTGATGGCTCTTCTGCACCCTCCAAGTATTTCCTTGGCCCCATTATATTCCTGCCTGGGCTGTTTGTTCCTTTCTCAGAAATCCATGATACACTACCTGTTAGAGGGGGGAGGCAGGAAATGCCTTAGGCTTTCTAGCAGTTGTTGTAGGGATTGTGTAGTTTACTCAGTCCGTAAATGTAACGCTGAAATGAACCCAGGGTATCCGTGTTTGGATGACTATTAAGTCCACAAAAGCAGTGCAGTGTTCTTGTGCAATCAATATCTCACATGTGAAACCAAAGACAGCATTTTAAATTACAAAAAAAAAAAAAAAAAAGATACTACAGTAAAAACAAAGTGATGTCTGCCTCTGTTTTTGCTTGTGTATTGCTGCCTTTTCATGGCAAAGTTCTTATTTCAGATCCTTTCTGCAGCCACCAGCAAGTGCTAAAGAGTGACACTGATAAACCACGTGGTGTACACTCTCCACATTTATCAGATATGTTTCCTTGTGCCTACCTGACAGAAGTGTTCTACTGTTCCTTTGTTTCCTTGAAAGGTTTTCTTCAATGTATTCTCATTTTCAGGTGTTGAAATTCTTAGCAAGCGTGCTCTTTGGTCTTCATCTTAAAAGGTGAGAATGTGCTGCTTAATTACACAGGGAAAAAGGTAGAGGAACAGGGAAAAAAAAGGTTATTAGTAAAATAATTTTCTGGTCCTGGTGGTAAGTTTAATAAAAATATCAGTGTGAAACTACTTCCACAGAGGAACAAAGGTAATAATACCTTCAATTGTTCTACTTGTTGCAGGATGTAATAACAGCAATGTGCTATGACTATAATTTTTCAAACATTTAGATGTAAAAATTCCACACCTGTCTATCTATTGGCAATTTGAGGCACCTGAATTCCTTCATTAATTTGGTTTTATGTTCCTAGAAGCTCAGAGAGAGAGACAGTAAATCTGAAGTAAAATCAGCAATTAACAAATGAGCCCTGCTCAATGAGATTGCAGATTCAGATTTTTTTGAGACCTTTTGTCACACACTGTTGAATGTTTGCAGTTTGCCTGAGGTATCCATGCAAGGATAGCCACAATTCCTTGGTTTTGGGCAGGTAAATTGGTGTGAGTGTTGCACAGAGTGCTGGCACATGCCCACAGTGCCAGGGGCTGAGTCACAGCACACCTTGCAGGTCACTGCTCCTGCAGTGCCAACGCCAGACACGTCCCCAAGTGTCCCAGCCAGCTGTGCTTGCCTGGACTTTGTGTGCAGAGGGCCAGCTCCCCCAGGTCCTGCTTTGCTCAACATCCACCACTGCAATCATGGTGACAACTCTAACTGGGCTGTGACATCCCATATAAAGGCTCTCTTTGGTTTTTTTTCCACCAGGATTTAGTTTTATGACAGCAAGAGAGCATCTCTAGGATAACTAGGATATATGCCATCTTCAGCTCTCAGCCAACAGCCTCTTTACCACCCCACAATTAAGAATCAGCTAATCTGTGAGCTGCAGTGAAATGATCTGACAGCTGGGGAAAGAAATGGGCACTTTGGTTCACTGGCAAATTGAGCACGTTATGCTTTTGTATTTTTACCAGGAAAATATACGTACAACTATTTTATCTCAAATTGTTATACTACTTTAAAGCCCTACTGGACTTCAAAATAGGCAGCTGATATGAAAATCTAAGTATTTTTGTGTAAACAATAATTTTCTTCAAATGAATATGACATCCCAAAGTTTTTTACTAAGGAAATGCTACCTTTCAAGTTAAAGAAAATTTCTTGAGTTTTCAATTCAGATTTTCTAAAGGAAGAACAGAGGCATGTTGGAATGGGGAATTTTGAAAGAGTTCTGACTAACAGTGAGATGAATTTCCCATCCCAAAGAGAAAGAGAGGAAAAAGAAAAGGTGTTTTACAAAGTGAATTGGTGCTGTAGTGGGAATTTTCATGAGCCATAATGGGCCTGTTCAATGTGAGAGTCTTTTCAGGCTGCCCTGTTCAGGGTAGGAAAACACTGAGGGTGATGGAGATCCACACCTGTCATTAGAGTTTGACAACAGGCTTGGTGCTATTCATATTTACAAGGCTATAAATATGGAATGACTGCACTAAAACCAATGATTCACATCTGAACAACAGAGAAAAAACATTTTACCACAAAAACTTGATTTTTTTTTTTAATTTTTTTTTTTTTTTTTTTTTTTTTTTTTTTTTTTGGTGCAAATATACAGCCTTTAAATCTGAGGACATTTAATATTTTTTCCTTTAACTTCATTTTGGTTCTAGTGCATTTCCTACTTTACTCAGAGTAAGTGGATAACTTAGTGTGTCAGCTCAGATTTACCAGGATGATCAGGTTTCTTTTTGTCCCTGAGGAAAAATATTATCAGACTACCCACTTGAGGAAATGAAATTTATCAAAACATCTAACATGCATGATTTTCTGCTAAAACAAAATAACCCTGTATGACAGTCAGTGTACTCCAGTCGAAACAACATGTATTTATTTGATGATTATCTGATTGAAACAAAGTTAACACATCCAGCTGACTGCTTCACTTTCCTTTAGTTTCACTCTCCTTAAACACTGACATGGGCTGGTGGACTCTGGAAGCAAATTCTGGCCCCAGAGATGCACTTTAAGGCAGTTTCTCTCAACATATGAGAAGTGCTACGTGCCTGACCCAAAAGGGCTGCCAAAAGCTACTGGTGGAAACAAAATCTTCCTGCTGAGGCAGAGAAAAGCAGAGGAAATAAGACCAGAAGTGTTATGAGCTGGACTAGATACTGAGGATTTTAAGATGGCTCCTGTGTGACAGAGATGATAATATAAAAATCTTAGGGTATTTTAAGAGTCAAATGAAACAAGAATAAGGATACAATGAAAACATTTATCCCAGAATCATATGGCATCTAATTCAGTTCTTTATTTAGTTTTTACTGTGTGATCTTTGGGGAGTATCTCACAGTGAGAAAGTTCATGAAATGAAGAAGGTAGCTTAGTTTAAGAATATTTAAACCGTTAATGTACAATTAATTTTGACTGAGATAACTGAGTTCATTTACGTATAAATGATGCTATCAGAAACTGTTTCTATGCAACCAAAATATGTTCACTTGTAAAAAACAAGCCAACAAACCTACTGACAGAAAAATAGGAATTAATGAAGGATGGAGAACACTGAAAAAAAACCCCAAACCCCCCAAAAAACAGAGACACAGACTTGTAAAGTTCTGTATTTGAAGAGATTTTAAAAAGAAAGTTTTGACTCTAGAGACAAAAATATATGTATTATTAAACCTTTATATTCTGGTACCATCTAGAGGCCAAATGGCACAGCATCCCATTTTGCTAGGAGCTATGCAAACATAAAATTACAGATGTTCCCTCTTGAACCCAAAGAATGGGTATGATGAACTCACAGCTACTAAATGTTTCTGTTATTTCTGCTTGGTGCAATATTTTCTGTCTCTATTCCTTACATTTTGTCTGGATCATCGGTGTGCAAACCCTGGGTGTGCCATCCTTCCAGTCTGCCAGCAGCTGTGTCACAAACACAAATCACAAGTACAGAAGGCAGAATGTGCCTCTGGTGCAAGAACTTCAGCAGCTGCACCCACCAAAATGTTACAACAACAAGAAATACAAGCAGGGTCAGGAATTAATTGCTCCTGATGCCATGGTGCCCTGGGATTGCAGTTTTCTTTATAAGATGCCCAAGCTGGTATGTGGGGTGGAATGTGAAAGGCCAAAATATTTATATATATCAACTTTTCAGCTGCAGAGTTTAAGGGATGCCTAAGGAAATATGTACATTTGTATTTTGCTGCTGTTACTTTGATGTTGAATTGTTGTAAATGAGACAGCGAAAGAATTTTTTAGCTGCTGCTCCAAGAAACAAAAGTTAAAATAGAAGGTTTTTATGCAAGCCAGGGCTACTGAAGAGACTTGTGAGTAAACCAATCCAAAGGCTGGAAGGCATTAAGGCAGGATTATTGGAATCTTTGCATGAGCAGGCTGAATTAGGTAACCAGGGCAAATAGATGTATTTATCTGGGGTAGAGCACTGCACTAATGAAACTGTGCTACTTCCAGCCCAGCCAGCCAAGGATGTCTCTGGCTAAGGAATTCCTTAAATGGGTCTGTTTGTTACTTGGAACCACTGGGTAATAGGTCAGTGGTTGCACCCAGTGATCTCTAAAAAGGTCTTTCACTGATTTCAAGGGGATTCGGACTAAGCTTGCTGACTGTGAGCTTCACTTCATGTCTGGGCTTTGGGAATTTGACCTTTCCATTAAATTTTGTCTTACCAGTAAAATTCATGGAGTGAAATACAAAATAGAGTGATACAGACTTGATCATGGTTCAGTAAGGTGCTCCCTGGGTTGGCTGAAGTGGCCATGGTGATTGTACAGATGATGTAAATCATCTAATTTATTTTCCATGTATTTAACATGCAGAAAAGATTACCTTTATATTTGCAGTGCAACTATAGGGATCTTTAAGATTTCCTTTATGTGTTACAGAAGGATCATGGAACCCAAAAATTAAATAAAGGGAGGAATTTACTAGTATAAAGTAGATAACCTTGTATCTTAGGAAGTGTAATATTGTACTAGCATTAACTGAAAGAAATAGGATTATTTTGACCTTTCCACCTTCGCCTTTCAATTTTTTGCTTCACTCATTAGGAGATAGGAATAAAGAATATCTACCTCATTTGACTATCTTAGACTAAACCAAAAGCAATAGTCAGCTTCCAAAAATAAATGACAATATTCCTTCTAATTTCAGTAGGTATAAGATCAGGTACCAGATACTGGCAAATATTTTGAATCCAGTTGCTTCTGGAGGAGGCCTCAGGGCTGATGACATTGTAGGTGTTATCAATATAGAAGATCATGGTAAATTTATATGTCATCTAGACCCTTCTAAGCCTGTTAAATGTTTTACTCCATCATTTTAAAAGCAAGTTCAGTGCTTCGTTGTAATTTTTAATGCTGTGGAAATGTTTACACCCTTTACCACAGCTTGGGAATTCAGCAGGAGAGCTGGTAAATTCTGAACTTTTTTTCTGACAAGGTCTGAACTTTGCAGATGTTAAAGGTAAAAGGCAAAGGTTTGCTTTAACCTTTCCATTCTTCACAAGTTAATCCCAAAAGCTGAGCTGCAGAGGGATCACAACAGTCACAACTTTAATGGGCAGATACTGGAGAGGGAAATCCCGCTCATTTGACATTGACAATAATCCAGACATCTGATTCCTACCTGGAAATCGATGAAGTAGATGTGAAGTAAATAATAAATCACCCCCCAAAACAATTTTGGCTTTTTTTATCATACTACATAAGAAATAAATAAGTGGGCGGGGCAGGGAGTAGGTAAGAAGAAGCACTAGAACACCTCTAACTTCTTGAATGCAAGAAACATCATCCTGATAAATTTCAGTTCTCATGGGAATAAAAAGCCACTGATTCAGATGAAAGCATATTTTTAATGTTTCCCTGGATTAGTATTTTCATATTTTCAAATTGAATTTATGTGAAATTCTGCCTGTTCATTTTCCATCAAAGTCTTCCATATTTGAGAGCTCATGCTTTTCACATAAAATTTAAGAAAACAAAATAGGTCTTAAGTGATTCTCTTGAAGATCAACATCAACTGTTCAGGCTATAAGAATGGTCTTAAAAGCTACTTCCAAGCCAGGTGTTGCACTATTAAATCAAATACTCGGATTATTAAATTGGTGCAATTTCATTTACCCCATCTCCTCCGTAAAAAATAATTTGAACTGAATTATTTGATTCAACAATTTTTACAGAAGAGGGGCACTTTCTTACAGACAGAAGTCCAAAGTGACTTATTTACTTTAGAGTAAAAATATTTCTGGGACTCTTACTCAGCCAGCTCCTGAACTCAGGGTGACTGCTGACGATCACAGCCATCCAGGCTGTCACAGATGTTGTGTTAAGAAAACTATTGACCAGCAGTGGGTAGTAAAATTTTTTTGCTCTCACTTTATTGCTGCCCCCATTAAACCATCCTCTCAGGTCCTATATTTGTGTAACTGGTTCTGTCCCCTACGGCCTGGAGTCATTAGGCCATCCCTTAGTCGTGGACTGTGTAATGCTTTCTTAATTAACCCTGTGGATCTCGTTGCCCCAAATAACATTTAAATGGGAGCCTGTAGCAGCAATATCTTGATATAGATTTCCACTGGAATTGCTAGGATAGAATGCATAATTTCAGAGAGAAATGCTAAAAGGCCACAAGATACTTTTAAGACAATTACAACATAATTTGTCATTTCATAACAGAAGGACCTTATTGTCAAGGCAGCATTCCTTTTTTTGAATTCCATCCTTATTCAGCTGCAAGCTATTTGAGTTGCTTCTAACCCAAGTAAACTGAAAAGAGTTAGAACATATTTATCAAAATATTATCACACATATTAACTCACAAGTCTACCACAGGCAGCACCTTTAATTGGTCAGTACTCATTGCTTCTTAAATTAGAAGGTAATTTATGAGATATTTTGTTTCCATGCCTTTTGAATCCTTTGTCTCCAGCACATCTTTTTGCACATATCTCAGATTCAATGCAAGCTATTTTTCACAGAATGAAGCACTTTTATGTCAAGCATGTTGAGCACGTTTGGCATTAGATAAGTCCATAAGTGTGAATTTGTTTGTGTGTTCTATTTTCATTTCAATAAAAACATGAGTAGGCTACTGCTTCAGATTGATTACTTGTTTTGTGTTGTGACATTTCACTTTGTCCTTCAGCTGTCTTTGCCTTCATGAATAGAAGTGATCTGCAGACTGAGATTTGGTGGGGATCCACCCTTATGTATTTTGTCTAAATGAAAGTCTAGACCATAGATCACAAGAGAAGTAATGAACCACTTTGTGCAGACCAGATTTTAATTGTGATAAATTACACAGGGGGTATCCTAACCATTTTATTCATTTGTCATTATATTTGAATTTCCTTTTTGTCCCCAAAGTTGTCCAGCTTCAGTGACTCACTCAAGATTTTGCACTTATTGAGAAGAGTCAAATGCAGCATTTGCAGTCATGGAAGGTAAACACGGAAACCCTCACACTAAGAGACAAAGCACCACAGAAGTACAAACAGTAAGTCTGTATATGCAGGGTAATGAGGCACAGGAGAAAAAAAAAATGTTTGAACTACCAATGAATGAGGCTAAGACAGCCTAGAACAGCAGAAATTCAAGAAATAATTGGTCAGGTATGCAAATTTCAACTCTCAAGCACACATCTGGCCAGTCTCTATATGACCCTGTCTGGAGGGATATAGTCTGTCAAAGTACTTTCTTTGGGATAGTGATTTCCTAACAAGGAAATTGTGTGTGTTTTGTCCACTGCACCACAATTCTTCTACTTCATGCACAAGTTGCTGCCAAAATTACCAATAACTTAAAAGTCCAGGATTAGTGTCTGTTCTGCAGAGCTTCCCAGGAATCAAACCACACAAATGCTCCATGGTGGAGTTGGCTTGCTGGGGAAGCATATGGGCCACTGCTGTTATTTGGATAGGAAATGGGAGCAGACATTGGAAACTCTTTAAGGAATAAAAACTGAATAGATGGTAGGTTTAACTGATCAATATTCTTCGTAAATATAAAACATGGATGAGTTTTAAAAAGTACTAATTTTGTACCATGAAAAGTAAAGTTTCTTCCCATTTTGTAGAAGGATTATTGCGTGCAGTTTCATTTATCAAGTAGATTATGATTGTATATGCTGGTCAGATGGGAGCTTCATATGAAAAATAATTAATTACAAAGTATTTCCCCTTTTTTTCCTGGACTGGGCAAGCCATCTTATTTGTAAATGAATTTTGGATTGTAATTATGGAGAGATTTGCACTTCTAACTAATTGTTCAATATGCCTCACTATTTTTATTTGAGAAAATCTGCTAATGAGAAATCCAAACCAAATGTTTGTTGTTACTGTCTTTTTAATAAATGAGATACTGAACAAAATTTTTGGCTTTTACATATTGGAATAGATCCCTTCTGAAAGCTTTGCTTATAGAAGAAAGAATTTTGCTTATTCTTTATCTTTGACAAGCCACACTTGTATCTTTCTATAAATAAAAAAAAAATTACTCTTTTCTTAAGTTAGGAGAAAAAAGAAGAAGAAGTTAGACACCTTTAACAGAATCACATTATAGAGCAGGTGACCACAGTGATTTACTTAAAGGACCAGTAAGAAAACAGAAGTCATTCTTTCATTTTTTAAAGAAGTGCTCCTTAAAACTCACTAAGATTTTTTGTTGAACTCTAATTGAGTTTTCAAATTGCTCATCTCAGTAAATAAAGAACTTGCCTCTTGTGTGTCATTTCTTCCACCTTTAGCCTCCAGCTTTTCTCAAAAATAGTGAGAGAAAGATTGAGCACTTTGCCACCACTCATTATCTGCCTTAACTATTACATGCTCAAAAAGCAAAGTTATTATCATTCACATTTTTCCCCCATTAAAAAGGCAAGTGGTGAGGATCAAGGCAGCAGCAGGCACCTCTTCTCTTTCTGTGTGTCTACAGTTTCTAAAACTGCAATGAATTTGCATATTGAACACACACCACGAGCACGAGATTGATGTTCCCACTGGATGTGATGAGGCTCTGCAAAGCCTAAGTTTCTTTTTTATTAGTCCTAGATGCTATCATGAAACCAAACTCTGGCTGTACGACATTTCTCACTGTCCTTGAGAAAATGGATGGATAACTTATAACCATAATGATGCCCACTCACTGGTCTAATGAAGAGAATTAGGGAATGTGTAAACAATAGCTGTGCGGGGGAGAGTATGCATAATTGGCAGCTATTAATCTAATAGCGAGAGAGGGAGACGGGTGAGAATGATTAACATAGGCCACACAGAATGATCATTTGTGATAAGGATGACTGAGAAGACATTGACATTATTTAGCCTTCCCTGCTGGCAAGGAGAGCATGAATAGAAAGAAAATTAAATGCAGGATGGATCACCAGGTATGGTGCAGCAGGATTTCAGCGCACACATTTTTCCTTCTCTCTGGAAAAATTGCATAAGTTTTCCTTTCCATGCTTTTAGTACCATAAAAAGTGTTGCATGGTGATGCAGAAGAGAAAATATTTTCCACTGTCTCATACAGATATTCATTGTCCAAACTGTAATTTTCTGGGCCAGTCAAGTGTGTTGTGAGCTATGGAAGGCAGAGGTTTAGGTTCCCATTTGTATCTTCTGTCCTCTGAATGATCCTTTCTTTCCACTTTATTTTCCTTCTTTTGGGAGGAAATTGACTGCAGGATGATGGAGAGTGATTATTAAAAAGAAAAAAAAAAAATAAAGGGAGAGGAGGTAGCTCATATAAAGGAAGAAAATAGCAGTTAACTGGAAGTGAGAATGGAAAAGGCTGTAGGGCTTGTGAAAAGAAGGTGAGAGGAGGATAATAAAGGATGACTGGCACAGTCATGACCTGGTATTTATGGGGTGAGGAATTATATAAAGTGTATGGAGATTTTCCAGCTGTATGGGTGAAGTCCCTTGACTGGGGAGGAACTGGATGGAAAAAATGAGCAGAAAGCTGGACAAATCTGGTAGGAGACTAGGATGTAGAAATAGGGGAATGCAGGGTGTGGATCTAGACCAGGGCAAAGTGAGATGCTCTGTCCATGACACTGAGAGGAACTCCCTGATGTAGATAACTGAGACCTACAGGCAACTGATTGAGAAGGGGCATAAGAAATATTGGAGAAACAGAAAGCTAAAGATTGAGATCCAGAAAAAATAGAGCTTGCAATGAGAGCGGGTGGATGGATATGAGACAAGGCGAAATATCTGGAACAGCACACAAGACTCATTCTTCTGCTGTCAGCAAGGAACTGGACAATCCCAGCACAGATTTATCTTGTGTGCAGACATGGGGAAACCCACGGAATAGTATGCAAGGTAGGAATCTGACTAAAACTTGTCTCTTAAGGCTCACAAAATGGTTTAATGTGAGTTTGCACTGGAAAACTAAAATCTAGTGTTTTCTTAGTTCTGAATTTTATTTACCTTTTCTTCAGCCTGCTTCTGTTTTTATGGATATCTAAACACAGCTGTCATTGAGAAGGCATACAGACTGATCACATTAGGTGAAGGGACATAAAGGGAATAAACTCTATCTACCTGACTATTTTGTGTGCAAGTTCTTGGTACTTCTCAATAGTTGCTGCACAGAGTGGAAACTTTAGTCTTTGTACAAGAAAAGTTGCTCCAAAGATAGGGTCGTAACCATTAAATTCTATATTTATTTTTTATTGCTAGAGTCTTCCAAAGTATAGCTGGGAGAAAGAATGACAAAGATAACGGGGAAGGAAACATTGGGAAAGATTAATTGCCAAAGTCTCACTCTCAATTTGTGTTTCTCAAAAGGACCATCTCGAAACTATATCTATGCACATCAAAGAAATACAAATGGAATTATGAGATGATCCTGTACTTTCCCAGTCATGTGCAGTTTCTCCTGCATCTAGAAAATACAAAGAAAATATTTCCATTGGATTCATGTGGATTGATGTGGGCAGAACTAGAACTTTAAACTGTTATGATAAAAAGTCAATTATTACCTCTGTAAAACAAAACACAGGCCAGCATTCCACCTGAAGAAAAAAAATAGAAACACTTAAAAAGGGACTACCTGAAACCCCTGAAAATTAACACTCATCCAGTTCAAGTTTAATCAGAGACTATCCATCTGTTCTGGGGATGCTGCAGAGGTTTTCTGTCTTCCCATGTGCTCCTAAGGCAGAAAACTTCCAAAAACTGTCACTGGAATGAAGTCTCTCCTCCTTCTCTCTGCTGTGGTTGCATTTTCTTGAATCAGATTCAAGTCCTTAGCTTTTACTATAGAAATTTTCTTCCATTTACTGAAGCATCATGTGTTATTTAAAGAATATATATTTACTTTACTAATGCATCACAGACCATGTGTATCCACTGTAGGCTGTGGAATTAAAAACAAGATTCTAGGCATGTTTTTCTTTTCCTATAGCAGTCTACCATCATCTTATTATTTAAATTCCTATGGGCTCAAAACCATTTTTTTTTCCACAGTGATGGAAATCAAAGGAAAAAAAAGTCTATGTTAGCATTTTTTCTTCTTTTAAAGCCAGCATTTTTAGGTTTCTTACCACTGAAATCCTTTTTTTTTTTTTTTTTTTTTTTTTTTTTTTATTCTGTGTAGGATTATTTTAAAGATCATTGAAAATAGCTGGAAACTATTTTGAAAACTGAAACATTAGGTAAGAAGTGATTGAAATCAACAAAATATCAATTAATCAAATTATTAAAGAAGGAATATCTGAACTCTTGACAAAAAATTTAAAAGGCTTCAGAAATTTCTAAGAAAATCCAATATATATATGTAGATAAACTTAAATGATCAGTATATGAAAGTAGCTGCTAAGTAACTGATGACCAATTTTATCCTTGGTTCCCAGAGTACAGATTAATGGATAAATGCTTTGGTGATTTTCTTCCTGTGTTACATAAGACAGTATCTCCACCCCTGTTAATGGCAATATCAGATCATTCCAACTATTTTGGAAAACCTGTGAACTTCCAGCCTACACGATGGGGAGCTCTGCTGCTGGTAACCCCCAGTTCACCTCAGCTCAGCAGGAACTGTAAAGAGTTGTCACAACATTCTCTGTGACTGAGTTCTGTCCTGTCCCCTACTACTCCCAAGCAGGAAGGATGAGGTTTTTTGGCTAAATGAAGTAATGGAAAGAAAATTGTGCCTATAATAATTCCATCAGGATCAAAAGTAGAACTGTATTTTCTCCTTTCTCCCATCTGTTATAGGATAGCACAGAATACAAAAGAATAGAAGACTATTTCAGCTGGAAGTGACCTATGATGGTCACCTAATGATCATCCAGTCCAACTGACTGACACTTCACAGCTGACAAGAAACTTAAAGAATGTTTTTAAGGACATTGTCCAAATGCATCTTAAAAACTGTCAGGTTTGGGGTACTCTGTTTCAGCTCAAAGGGTTTTTTCTTCCCATATATTCTCTCTCTGAACTTACTTCACCAGATGCAGACCCTTCCTGATGAAACTCATTGTATTTTACAGATAATTATCAGAGTTTTCCTTGTATTCTTAATGTTGAATTTCTCTTCCCAAAGCTCATCTGTCTCTGGTGCATCCTTACCAAACAGCTTCGCAATGCCAAAATATGTACATGCTCCTAAAGTCCTTCTTGGGATCTGGACCTGGGGTTTTGGTGTGGTTGAACCAAAATTTTTACTCAGACAGAGACTGCCACAGTGTCCCATAAGCTCCACACATCTATAGTAAAATTCAGAATAGAGAAAATTTTGCTATTAAAAAACTGTTTCCTATTAAGGATGTACACAGCACAATCAGGCTCACCCCTCAAACAATCTCAGAAACATCTGTTAAAACCAAATAACAACAGCAAAAAAATCCCAAACAAAATCAAAAATCAACCAAACCCAAAAGATAATAAATAAATACTATGGTTAAGAAACATCAAAATAGCATAAAAGAGATATTTTACATCAGAAAACACCCTATAAATGAGCTCTCTGATGGCCTCTGCAGCTTTCCAAGTCACCACTGATTAATGGAAAAGAGCCATTTCAGAATCAGGAGGAATCCCACTGGCAACGAGAGGCCTACAGGATACTAAACAGGGTTTGGCCTGCTCAGGAAGCATAGCAGGATAGCAGACAGACCAGAGAATGACTTTTAAGATCTGACTGTATTAATTTGACACATAATGAGGTTAACATCAAACCACTGTCTCGCTCACTGGTCATTTAACAGGTACTTCTACAGGCACAAGGGCAATGACCCACCACAAGTCATCACCCATGCTGGCCCAGGGAATCCAGGCAATAATGTGGGAGACATTCCTGTGAAAGCCAAAAGGTCTAATAAAGGGAGTTTTTTACCTCTATGGGGCTGCAATTTTACTGTTAATATGCACTGGAATCGTGCCACCTCCTACAGTTCACTTTAATGGCGAGATGCTAAACTTTGATTTTCTTTGATTCAGCAGGACCTCCCATTGCTTTAAAGGAGAGGAGAAAGCTTTACTGCAGCCAGTTTGGCCCAGTGGCAATGACTGGCTTTTAGTCTTTCAGAGTGGGCAATCAGTCAGATTCCCACTGTTGGGGAAATCATCTCAGTTGGACTTCCAAGGGAGCTAGGGGCTGGACAGATGCAGGGACAAGGAGGTCCCCGTGGCCTGGGGAGAGTCTCCACTGGGGCAAGGGCAAAGGACAGAGCAGGAAAGCCAAGTGCTACCAGATGTTTCTCAGTGCTGCAGCACGAGGAGGGAGGCTGAGTCGTTCAGCTTCTCTCTCTATTGTGCCTTTATTTGGCACATTCCTTATTGGTTTTTGAATCATTGCGGCTTGAGCCGCGCTTTGCTTGCTTTCAATATTAAAAAGAAAAACAAATCACAAAAAACTAAACAGTATCCTACTAAAAATGTTATGGTAAAGTTTATCCTCCCCAGTACAATGAAGGAAGAGGGAAAAACTTAAATTAACTCAGGTCGTACTGAATTATAAGTTACCAAAATATATTCATCATTATTGTAAATAAACAAAATTTTTGCTGCACTAAAAGAAAGAAAATTCCAAGGACACTATCCCTCTCTTTACAGAAGAGGCCCTGCAACCATTCTGATTCTTTCCATGTTTCATGTTACTGACTAAAAGTTTTTTAAATTTAGAGAAGAAACTCCTTTTCTACACTGATGAGACCAGAAATGCAAACAGAATCCTAAAATATATAATATGCCTTTTAAAAAATTATTTTCCACAGGTAAAGAAAAGAATGCATTGAGGGATTTAGCATTCTTTCTTCATCAGTATTGTAGGAAAATGAAATTACTCCTAAAATTCCCATTATATTAAAAAGGAACTGTAGGAAAACACTGTGTGGGTAGGCAAGGAATGGTATAATGCTGTTAAATTAAAATTTGGAATTTAATTTAAAGAATTAAATGCACACAATGTGTACATGGCATATTTATTAGGCATCTTACATTTGAGACCATACTAAAATAAAAATTTTTGTAATAATGAAACTCTTTAAAGTAATTGGACAGTCATCAGGATATCTTTTGATAATTATTAGAGCAGGAATATTTTTTAACTCAGATAGCATTAAAATAAATAATTCTCCTTAAACAATTGTAAATCGATCAGGGACAGAAACTGATTTTCAAGGTGAAAATGCAGATAAAAAAGAGAGAAACTTCTGAGTTTTCAATCCAGAATAAAACAAGTGCCCAGACAAATTCCACACATCAACTAATTTGAATTATCTGGAATGCAAAACATTTTCCCAAGAAATGTATTAGGTTGGGCCAAGTAAAAAATAGCTGTATAGTATTTCACAGATATATTGTGGATACTGGTGCTCTGAAGATGTAAACCAGAGCCTCAACAAGAGTTGAACTTTTGGGAAGAGGAAGCTTTGCAACTGTGCATCAGGCCTTTTGGAGCAAAAAGTAACTTTTCTACAGAGCATAGAGCCAGAGTCTTCAGAGTAGTCACACAGTTTCCATCCCTTCCTGTCAGGAGCCCTCTTCCATTCCCCTAAAAAACCCAACCAGAATAGGTCTCTACATTAAAAAACCCAACCATGGATTCAGTGCAGCAGGATGCAGATGATGCATCATAATTAACTACTCACCAGGGCAAACTTATCTTTGACGGTTAATTATTATATGACATTACTATAAATACCTCTGTGCAGTGCCTGGAGAAAGAATTTTCGAGTTAAAAGAGCTTGCACAACGTCCATCAAGTCCAGGGCTCCACTAGAGCTATTTCTGTAATTCATGGCTTTCAGGGATCACTGGGTAGTTTTTTCCCAATTTAATTATTACTTGGTTACAATCCCAGTCTGTTCAAGATGTCATGAACTGTGCTTTTGGTGCAGATTAGACAAAATAAAGTTATGCTTGAGCATGTTCTGGTTTTGCTTTCTACCCTCAGCTGTCATGGAAGCAACAAACACTGTGAATTAGTAATCATTTAAGTTCGTCCTTTCCATTGAAATCTGGCTGTTTCCTGAAAAAGTTGTCACAGATTGGCACCGTGTCTCAGGATGTAAAGACGACAGCAATTTCAGTGTGCTAATGTCTCATTTGCATGTCTTAACATCGCAGTATTCCTCCTTGACTGGCATTCTCATTAACTTGACATTAGAAAAGACTGCCTGTTAAACAACATAAGCAGCATTTAAACATAACTGCTATTAATTCGTCTGCTTTACAGGAAAGAACATTTAATTTTTCAAATGTGCACTGGAGATAAATGTTTAAAGTTGGATTGTTCATGATGAGACATAAGCTTTTTTTTTATTCAGTGTCATTGGGTCAGACATGGACTTCATGTGAAAAATGATACCACAGACATGAAGAGATGACATACAATTTAACAGCTATGGAGGCCAATAGATTTTCAGCATTTGTAGATAAATGTATGGAGATAACAGAGTTTTTTCTGATATCAGTTGGGAAAAGGTCAATTCCGTAATGAGAAAGACTGTTCTGAGGCAGTATTTGGAAATTAGCATTGCCTCTCTGATTAAAAACAGATCTTCTCCAAGTGCACAAAACTAGAGATTATTCTTAAATTTAAAAGCCAATGTTTAGATTTTATTTGTGTTGTCTGTTCTGAAACATGTTCTATACAAGCTTCCCTTTGGTATCTCTAGTATCAATACTTTCTGTAGATTTCTATGCCCAGTAATGTTTTTTTAAAGAAAAATATAAGTTCAAAATAGGTAGTTTATCAGAACATTTGTGGTTTGGTTCCTCACATCATCATCAAATGCAATGTGTGCCCCCTAGGACATATACAGCTCTCATAGGATCCTGTTGATGCTGTGAGGGCCTGATCCAGATGAAGTCAGTAAAACTGCACCAGTGAATAGGTGGGACCTTCTGTGACTTCTTCAGAAGTCTGAAAGCTACTGGCTTCTCAAAAAAACCTGATTTCTGTAAAATCCTAACAGAGTTTTGGTATTACACATGCTTGGCATGGCTCAACTTGGCACAGGGCTAACGCTTCCAGCCCAGCTCTAATCTGTCCCATTGAAAGTGAAAATATTTTAGGGTTTTGTTTTCTTGGGGATTTTTGTGGGTTTTTTTTACATTTATCCTAAAGATTTTATTTCTTGGGCAGAAAAACTATTGGCTTAATGACAGCTTTCAAAACCAAATATTCCTTACCTACCTGCTTCTCTGGTTGAATTTCTGTGTTCCTTGGGACCAGTCAATATTTTTTTTACTATAATTTAGACTACCTTAAAATTATTTTCAGATGATAAAATCTCAAAACTTCCAAATGTTATTTTTTATCTACCCAGAGGAAAAAAAATGTTTTTTAATAGGACATTTTTCCCCCATCTGCTTCAATATCCTGATGGGATAGAAAGAGATTCATCTCTTATTAGATGTTTATTAGGTAGCCACCCATAACCCAAGAGATGGAAAAGCAGGACAGACAGATAGTTACAGGTCTTTTTCCTCAGGCTATTCCAGCTAGGAAAATCCTTCTGTGATATAACTGTTTCCCATTGAAACATTTTGGTTCTTACCTCACTGGGGTATTGAGCAGAATTGCTATAATATTTCTTTACACAGTGCTTTTTAATTTGAGAAGTGTTGAATAAGGCCTGGGAAACAAATTGCTTAATGTTGACCAAACCTATAGAAGTCTTCCAAGCCCACAAAACTCTGAGTGCAAAATGAGAGCCTTGCATGCAGCCACCTTGACTTTAGAAGAAGCAAAGTCAAGCTTAAGATCTTTCTGATCTGAGTCTCAGAGGCAGGTCATGCAGCAGCCAGAAAAAAAAGAGAAATTGAATCCCCATACATGGGCAGCCTAACCTAAAAGCCAATATATGTGCAGCATATTTTTTTTTTTTTATCTGTTGACTGAAGTGAGAGATGGAAAGAGAGCTCCAAGTGGCAGCTATTACAGCATTGTGAACACGACATTGAAGTTCAGGGTCAGTTGTTTCCATTACAAACCCCATTTTTCAGAGTTTATAACTTGTGTGCCTTAAATCACATCTAGCTGAAACTGGCATGCAACCTGTCGTGACAGCTATAGGAGATGTTTTTCCATTTCTTTCATTAAAACAAAAAAATTAAATCCTTACATCGTTTAACTCATTTGCCTTATTAAAGCAGCTAAAAGCTACTTAGTCACTATGGACACTTCAGGGGAACAGAAAGGTTCTAAGACAAAGGAAAATAATTTTAAGGGAAAAACTTTTAATGCAGTGCAGGACTGTTGGAAAACTGAGGCTATGAATTCAAATTTTGCAGCTCCAGTCAGCTCTGCACTTGTTAAAGTGATGTCAAGCTGTGTCTCCAGCCACACAGATGAGAAAACATTTCTTACTACTGTTTTTTTCTCTCCATTTATTTGTCTCTGTTGTGAAATCCAGCTAGTGAGACACCTGACTCAAGAAACATAGTGATGTCTTTAGTGCTGAGATAGTAGAACTTAGATCCCTGCATTGCTGTGCCACAGGGAAAAAAAGAGATGACTGTATTATTTTCATAGATCTCTGAGAACATAGATGCAACACATGGCAAGAAAAATGCAGGGCAGAGAGAATAAAAGCAAAAAAAAAGAAGAGGAAGAAACACAGTTTTCATTAAATGTAGCTAAGAAACCCAGTCAGTTTATTCCTGGCCTCCATAAAGGAGGAAAGACACAAAAATTGCAATTAATGTCACAAGTACAGGCACTTTTGACAATGAATACCTCTTTGTCTATTCCTTCTTCATGGTTCTGCCCCAAATATCAGCTCACTTAAGTGCATTTGAAGTACTCTTCAAGCTGACACAGCCTCTCCATGCATGGCACGCCTTCCACAGTATATTATGGACACCAAGGAGAGGATTGTCTCCTCACACCCACCTTTACACTGCCTCCACTTCTCTCTGTGATGAATTAAGGTTTCTTTGCTGCATCAGAGGTGAATTTGGAAAGTGTTTACAACATCTGGGCTACGTATTCACCTCTTGGAAGAAATTTGTGCAGAATACAGTGGTAAGGCCCATAGAGGAGGCAGGTTCTGAGTGAGTGTTGGCTGTCAGAGCCCTGCATCTCCTGATACATCCAAAAAAATCTTGTGAAATTTACAGTTGTGCACCCATTGCCTAAAGATCAGATTCTTGCTGTACAGAGTGTACCAGCCTTTGACTCAAGTCATCCTCAAGCTTCCCCTCTAACTCAGTGCTTGCTTGACATTTTTTCCAGCTCCAACAAAAAGCAATAGGAAAGCTTCATGTCAGACTGTGCAGCAGGAGCAAAGTCTCTGAAAAATCCCATGAAAAGAGAGAAAGCAAAACCTTACTCAGATCAAGGATTTGACCCAAGATCTCTTGCCCTCAGAAAACTGTCACAAGGACCAGACTTCAGAGTATTTAGAATTCACACAGATGCAACTGTTCCTACTGGAGATGGGCCGTAATACACAATGCCTCCAGTGTTAATTGAGCCCATGAGCAAATAGGTGAGCAGGACTCCTTAACCTTGCAACCGAGATCCTCAGCTGGGAGTTTAAGTATTTATGTGGGATGATCATGTCAGCAGGAAAGGTTGAGAGCAGGTGACCTGGGCTGTGCTTTGAACAGAGGGTAAGAACATGTTTTCATAAGTCTGGGAATGATGCTCTTGGTTTCAGATCCTCAAAATTAGAATCCTTCTAGTGGAACAAACACTCTGATTGTCCTACTCTGGAGAATAATATGATGCCACATTGGTTTTCCTCCATTTTTTAGCTCTCCTTTGTTTTATGGATTTTATTGAAAATTTTCTGGGAACTAAAATTTTAATTTTTAGTCAAAGGAGATAGTCAAACTGTTTTCACTACGGTTTGGTTTTGGGATTTTTGGAGGGGTAGTTTAGTTTTGGTTGGTTTGTTCTGGTTGATTTGTATTTAGTTGGTTGGTTGGTTTTGAGAGAAAGAGGTAAAAAAGAAAGGGGAAAATATATAAGTACAGTTACTGATTTTATTCAACAAAATATACTTTAAAATATCTAGGAATATTTTCATACTTCCACTTGGAAGGTGAAATCTATTCTCCAGCTTCAGGCATTATGTAAGCATTTTACCTTGAAATTATAATTTGACTTAGAATGATAATTGAGCTAGGTTTCTGCTGAACCTTAAGTGATTTCATTGGGGTTTTCTGGGCTATCAGCTATTTTGCTTCTCTTGCAAAGAATGATTGCATATTCTGTCAGGACAAAAATGCTTTATCTTTATGAAAACAAAACAAAACAAAACACTCAGAAAAATAATCCTGACAACTTTTGAGGGAGAGAAAAGGATGATAATTGTCAATTATTCTCTATGTGGGAATAAAGTTGCATATAAGTATCTTATTCTGGGTAGAAGTGCAATAGAGAACAGACCTGTAATCTTAGTTTATAAAGCTGGACACATGTTGTATTAGAGAGCCCACTCACATTTCCTGAGGGAATCTAGACACAGAATTAGAGGTAAACACAAAAAAAAAAAAACATCCCCAAGGAAAAACATAATAATAAAAAAGTATTTTTTATAATAAAGGACTATATTAAAAAAAAAAAAAAAAAAAGAAATTTGTGCATTGTATAATAAAAGCACAGAACCCAAGGCAAAAAAGATCCAGTCAATCTTCTAAATAATCTTTATGAGAGTTAAGGGAGAGTTTCTGATTTCACAAGAGACCTTGAGGAGCGAGGTACCTACAGCCTCATTATCCAGCACTGCCTGGACAATAATATCAGGGGTAGGGAGAGGCCATCATTTGGCTTGTCATACATAGGTAATAAAGCAGAACTGGAGATTTCTTGTCACAGCTGGTTCATGTGGGGCCAATTTCTGGCAACAGCTGACTACTGGCACCTGCCAATAATCCCAGGCAGAGCAGTAAGGGCTCTGTCTCATCCTGGCTTTCCAAGCTGCAGTGCTGTGATGCTAACCCACTGTGATGTGCCAAAGAGGAGCATCCCTTGCTGAGCCCTGCCAAGTTTCTCCTGCATCTCCCTCACATGTGTGTGTGTATCTCTCTGCAAACACCAGCCTTAACCCACTGAGTCCATTTGCAGGTTCACACTGAAAGAATTTGCTACCTCCTCTGTAAGAAAAATCCCAGTGTGACATGGTAAGTGTGCGTCCAAGGAGAGTTTCAGAGTTTAAAAAATTTAATAGAGAACTGCATTCTCATCATGTCAATTTCCTAATTAGGGCAGCCATCAACATCACTGGGCCCATCTTAGCAGAATTTCATCAGTAAATTGTCTTATACTGGTCAACCAAAAGAAAAGGGCTGCTGCAACAATGGCTTCACGATTAAAGTTCTTGGTTTATGGTTGTGTGTAATGCCGTAGTCCTTATAAATAAAATACCCTCTGAGATTGATGGCTATGCCTGTTTTAGGAATGCAGGAACAAACACACGTAGTTTCATGTTTATTAGGCTTCAATTCTGACATGTTTTGTAATTGCAAGTGAAATGGATCCCTCTGATAACTCTCTAAATTACATAGACAACAAACTATAACATCAGGACTCCAGAATTTTAATCATAATAAAAAAGGATACCAAGTGGCCAGGTATATGATTAGTTTACAGATACAACTTGATGGAAGATACAACACTCAGTTGCAATCTATTTATGGAGACAAGGGAACTAATTTTGCAGAGCGAGATATAGTGATTAGTCACAGTGTCTTCATTTAATCTTCAAGCCTATAAAATTCCGTGGTCTGAAAGCTGTTGAAAACCCCATTCAAATACCTGTGGTATTATTTTGGGGGGCAGTCACTGCAGCTGTGAGCTACAGAACTAAAGTGTGATTCAATAGACTCATACAGGACTGGTCACCAAATTAGGCAGAGAAAAAACTATTGATATTTGTAGTTCATCATTTTTCCCTCTAAGGACAATTTCAGAAAGTCATTCAGGCTGATTCTTGCCTAACTGGTAATCTATTCCACCCCATGCAGATATTTTTTAGAAATTTTGTTATGTCTTATACCCATAAAACATACGGTATGTGTAGCATATACAGACTGTAATTATAAAGAAACACTTGTGTTGACAAAAAGACAGTTGTTCCCACATAAGTGTAAAGACCGTCTTCTCTACCAATTAAGAATCAGCAGAATATGGGTTTTAATAGTCCTCTAGGGGAACTTGTCTTTTGTATCTATGACAAATACGTGATTATAAGGACAAATTATATGAGCAGCAATAATTTCCTAGTAATGTGATCATTAAAAGTCTTCACAACTGCAATATATCAATATTAATTGGGGACAGATGATCATTTTACTGACATGCTCAAGTCATTATCCATATTTCAGTACTTCATGAATACCTGAATAGTCTTAATGATGTGATTTTTTAAAGATTCTTTCTTCAGTGGTCTTAACATTATTGTTTATTTAAAAATTATGAAAAAAGGAGAATAGGAGAAAAATTTGAAGTAGTGCAGGGAGTTCTGAGCTAAAAGCAAGCAAAATTCAGCAAAATTTCAGTTTCTGTTCAGATGTTAGAACAGTTAATCACAATTAATGAGAAATAACTGAACAAACTCTGTCTGCTGGGCCTGGGTTGTGTTAAATCCATGGTAAATGTTAGCTGACGAGGAGGACACTGTCACTCTCAGCTTTGGAGGGTAAGCAGCCTACACAACAGCCTGTTGATTCATACTCTAATAACATTCATTGCACTGCCTGTCTGCTTCAAAGACCTTTTCTCATGCAGAAACAGACACAGTTTGCATGTCCTTTTATTTGCATCCCCTGAGACAGTGGGCTGACAAATAATTTTGTTTCCTGCCATGGATAGGTTGTTGAAAAAGCCACACTGACTTGCAGATAACATGTTTGCAAGAAGAGTGATAAACCTTATAGGATAATATCCTGAAAGCTGACGTGAAATGACAGAATATAACTGCAGCTCACATTTTGTGTCTGAAAGGATGTTATAGACTCACTACTACTGCTCCTGGAGATGTGACTGTCAAGGCTTAGTCAGTAAAATATTTTATCCCTTCCTTGATATACCTGATGATTTTTCTTCCAGCTCTCATGTCATGCTTAGATACAAACCAAAGAATACCCTGTCTTTGTGGATTTATTGATAACTATGGAAGAAATAGATAAATGAAATAGCTAAAGCTAAAGAATAAATGAACAAGGTATGTTTTTATATAAGGGTGACTGGACACAACAACTATATTCATATACTCATCATTAAGGCTTGAAGAGTTAATTTTCCCTGTAGTTTAATAAGTCATCAGTAGGGCTGCACCAAGAACATTTGTTTTGCCAAAGGTAGTACCTGTGAAAAAGTAACTTTTATAATGTAAATTGAATTGTCATCATGTCTATTAGTGCCCTCCTTCCAGTAGCCATGACTGTCAAGGTGAGTTACCCTGACATGAAAATGACACACAGAGCTAACAAATACATATCTACAAGCTCATGCCCATGATTATGTACAAACTAATTTGACGTACTAGGAAAACCCCTATAATAGTGTACAGCTGCAGTAAAGAAATTGAACATTCAACTCTAGAACAGGTGTAATGTGGCTGTTCCACTCTGAATTGCAAGACAATGTATCCTCAGAATGGGACAATTACAAACAAAGAATTAATATTACTTTAAAATTAATGTTTCACAGTTAAAATTGAATTAACATTCTTTACAGTTAAATATAATTCTAGAATTTGCACAATAGAGATAAAAATATTTCTCTTACTGTGATATTCATTTTTCATGGAGGATATCACAGGGTGATACTGTTGGATTATACTTAAATCTATGAACTTTCTATTGGGGAGAGCTATCCAAAGAGTATAAAAGAGAAAAGCAGTTGAAAATAGTCCCCAAATGATTTTAACTCTGTTAAAAAAGTGGTTTTCTTTTTCTATAGTTTAAATTCAAAGATTGTTTTTTTGTTTTGAAAGTAACTATTTTGATGTTATTTTCAACTTTGGCATAAAATGGAGGCAGAGGGAATTCTGAAGTCTATTTAATTTGCTTATCTTGGATCTGGAATACCCTGGTTCAATATCTTCCCCTATTTGATGAGTCTTGAATCCACTGCTCTCATCAAAGTCTTTTAGTGGTCAATCTATTACACATTGCAAAATCCCATTCTTTGTCTTTCCTTTTGATGTCTTATTTTTTATAAAATATTTTAATAGGAAAGATACAAATTTCTCCTCTTGTTTGGCAATTAGAACATTTCCTTATGATTTAAATAGGTCTGATGAAGTAGAAAGTCTCCCGGAGAGCCAGAGAGAGCCACATGTCTCCAGAGTCTGGATAAAGCCATTCATGTGACAAAAAGGAATTCTTGGTCCAACAGCAACAGCTGCTCAGTTTATTTAATCTGCCTCTTTTAACTTATTCTCTGACAGCTTTGGTAAGACTTTGAAGCTATGAATTTTCTGGTTTTTTTGCAAATTATGCTCTCTTTGTATGTGGGAAACATAAAAAATGCTTTTTGCTGTCTTTTGTATACAGTGAACTAACTGGATAATCACATATGGTCAAAATGTGTAAATGGAGTGTCAGAGGTCTAAACTGATGTCCCTTGGAGCAATGAAACCATTGTATTAAGAAAGAATATGTGATTTCTCCACTATTAGGAAACTGTTTTGTTGGCTATTTACTATAGAGTAATATCTCTACCTGTTTTTATTCAACTAATTAAGAAGATGCCAGGAGCTCCAGTAGTATGAATGAAGCTTAATATGATGCATTTAGGATGCAATTATATTAAACCATTCACATAATTACACTGCTCTGGAGAAAGAACAAAATAAGCCCTATCAAAAACACCGTTTCCAAGAACTTAATACATTTATAATTTATTTTAGGGTAAAACAAGGACTTCGAGATAAGCTTCAATGGTATATTCAGCAAGATGGCAAAATTTCATAATTAATAACTTGTTCAGTTATTATCAGATGAAATTAACAAAGAGTCTTTCACAGGTAATAAAACATAACATTCAGCTTTGCCATCTGATCTTTTCCTTGTGAAAGCAGAATACATGAATTGAGGTCTTGCTTTTTTTTTATCTATGAGGAATACAAGTGAAGATGCAGATAAAATAATTTTGAAAGTAATGAAACCCTTGCTTGATTTAATCTTCAGACTGGAAAATATAAATATGACATCAAATTTCTCATCCTTTATTCTGCAATTTCCATGACATAAATGTATCTTATTTCTCAGGAAATCAATAACCAGCTAACATTCCTGGGCTAAAACTGCTGTATATCTCCAAGGCAGGCCATCCCTTTTTTATCATCTTTTAGATTTCTTTGGTAGTAAGAGGTATACATTCATCCTTATAGGGATTGCTCAGTACTGGTGATGCCTTGAGAGGCCTCCTAGAAACAGAGACTAGACAGGAACAAGGGAATAAGGCAGGTATTTATTTGAAGGGCCTTCAGAGGTACCCCTGGGGACTCCAGAGGTTTTGCCAAGGTGGACCCCAAGATGGACGACAGGTCATGAGTTCTTCACATGTTTATAAGTTTGGTTCATTTGCATATCAGGGTTAATTCTTCAATTAAAGCTTCAGTTTAATGATGTAATTCCCCTCATCTTGCCCCCCTTAGAGGCTTTTGGTTTGTACTTTTTGGGCCTGGGATGGTCTGGGTGTCATTGGGGAGCAGGCCCAGAGAGGCTTTGTTCTGTCTGCCTGGCACGAGAGAGCAGAAGTGAACAGGCTGCAAGAAACCTCAGAGTTACACACCAGGCAGTGCAGGATTTGATAAATATAAAAGTTAAAACCTAAGGCATAACTGGGACCTCACAGGATGTGTCTGTTAATGGACACTAGGTTGTTAGCATTATTGTTATTTTGTCAAAGACAAAAATAGAGGAACGAAAACACCATCAAACTAAACATAATCCAAATAGTTACAGTCTCATGGTACCCTGTCCAGAGCTTGTTCAGCTTCTATTCCTCCAATTAGATGCTCATTTAAAAGAAATTTTGAGAAGGAGAAGCTTTCCAGATTTCTTGTCATACTGTGGTCCAAGACATTGAAAACCCCCCCAACCTTACTAAAAAATCTTTTTCTAATTATCTTTTATTGCAAGAGGTAAGTAAAAAATAATTTTGCACTGTTTTGGATGTAATGTTTTCCCAATTAAAAATAGTATCCAATGACACTAATGTAGTCTTTATAACCTAAACCTTTTCCAGCTTTTAATCTGTATGAGCAGAAACAATTCATAAATAAAACATCTTTGGGGATCCAGAAGGGTGTTGCTTCTGTAGCAGTTCTAATAAGGAGCTCACATGCTGCATGTTGCTAGGATTATTTGAAAACTGCATGTGTCCTCCTCTCAGTCTGAGTGTACAAAACATTGTCCAAAAAAGAGCTCCTCCACCATGGATGTCTCTGTGGGATGCACAGGCAGAGATAACTGGTTACTCCTAAGGGGCATCGCTGCCTCCTGTGCCTGTCAGAATTTAAATAGGTCCAGTACTGTTGAAATCCCTTTTTTCCCAGTGTAGTGCCATGATTGGCTGGTTTTGTGCACATATCACTTGTTAATAATGATAAGATCATGTTGAGCACGGTGTCAGTGGTTCATCTTAAATATTTAGAATATCTTAAATATCACTTTTACAAGCTGAAAGCAGGGAGAATTGGTTAATTGTGGAGGGGTTTGGATATTCACTCTGCATCCCATGTGCTACCTCGAGTGACTCTGGCTCCAGGGAAACCCTGCTCAGCTGGGAGGAAACCTCTGGCAGGAAGATACTCTTAACGGGAGACAGCCAAAACTGCCCCAAATCTCTCTGTGTCATCAAGATCCTGTCCTGACTTGTCCTTATAGCTTCATTTCCTTTTTATTTTCTCTTCTTTCTTGTCCTGGCTTCACAGGAGTCTTCAATTTTCTAATCTGACAGAGCAACAAAAATCATGTTATAATAGTGTCTTCAGAACACTGCTAGAGAAGAGCTGTGTTAAGCTCCTGAGAAAGCTGAATTCCTCTGGCTCACTGCTGAAATCTGCTCTGAAAGACAGTATAGACCCTCTGTTTCAATTTCTTCACAATTAAAAAGGAAGTGATGCATAATTCTACAGAAAGAGGATGCAAGAATACCTTTCTTGCAGCTTCTGTATTTTATGCTGCAACAATTATTTTGGAGTTTTGCCCTGAGAGGTGAACTTGCCACTAATGAGATGTGGTCTCATTAGTTGCATTATTTTTTTCATTATTCAGGTAAAGCCTTATGAAGGTTAAAAATTAAAATTTATTTATTAATTTATTTAAACTAAGGTGAAAGGGGATAAAGAGAGCTTCCTTTTCTATGATTAGCATGCGAAAAATTCCCTGCTATCCTCAGAAACATAGGTATATCTAACTTCATCACAGCTGCAAATCACTTTAATTGGCACAGAAACTGGGAAGAGCATAGACAGGATGATCACAGACTCTCTGAATGATAACCCAGCAGTTGACTAAAACAGTCACTACCTCATCTTTTTAAGGCATGTGCTGAATACTTACTGAATTTTAATTATATTTGAAAACTTTAAATACACCATCTAGGACTTTGTCACAGCAACTTCTTTAAAAGCTTCCATAGGGATACAAAATTCAGTTTTGCTCTAAGGCCTTCTGATTTCCTACTGTTATCCTAAATAGTTTGATTTTTCTTTTTACATACAGTATGCCTCCACTGTCCTGAAACATTGACCATGTACACTACACTTCAGAGCACAGAAGGAACAGGTCTCCTTGAGGCTGCAGGTACTTGTCTTTATGTAACCAGTTCAGTGGAATTTTGGACTTGATTTTCAATAAATTCTTCCTATGTATATGCACTTATACACACACATATGTTTATAAAAATGCCTTTATTCATGCCCATATCGATTGGAGTTGATCTTTCTAAAAAAGTGCCATTCACAGGACATATCTTTTGTCTCATCATCTGAATTGAAGATTCTGAGTTGCTGGATTTAGAAAAAAAACATTTTCCAGACTGTATAACCTCACTTATGTCGATGAACTCTATTTTTTTTTTTTTCACTTCAGTTATCGTCTCTCTTTAAGGATGAAGTTAGTTGGAAATTTTTGATGTCATTATTCATTTCTGCAAAGAGGAATCTGCTACTGATCAACTGTTGTCCTAGAACTTTTCTTTAATTTTGACCTGCAGAACATTTGACCTCTGCTGTGGAACAGTATTTTTACTAGCATTATAGTAAGTCTGGACAGTAGCTCTGCTCCCACATTTTGATGTTTTTTTCTTGAGTTCTCCAGAGAGGCTTTGATCACTGACAAAACTGCTTTTTCATGACCTCATTTAATATGCAGAATAAGCTTCACTACCAGGTGCCGTGGTTTTCCTTCACTGAGATTTCCCTAAGGACATCCTGGCCTTTGTGGAAATTTCCCTGTGACTCCTTTGTTCTTCAAAATGTAGTCAGTGCTGAAACTCCTAAATCTGCATTTGAAAATGCTCTTTCTGTGATTTTTTTCTTTCTCTTTCTTCTATTTTTCAGTGAGACCCCAGCCAACCCCTTTCCTGTATCTGCACATATTTGAAATGAGGTTTCTCTGGCTGTCTTCCACAGCCATATTTTTGAACCCTGGGGCTTCCTGGAACAATTTTCTTCCACTCAGATTTCAGCTCTCACTTTTTATTCTGTGTCTTTTAAGTGCATACATCTAAATGAAAAACTGCTCTTTTACTGTACTGCATGCTGTCTCTTGCTTGGAACTATTGCACACTTTATTATAGTTATATAGAGATATAGATGATAGTTTATTCTGTGTGGCTGAACATTTCCGAAGCAAATTTCAATTTTCAAAGTTATAATTAGTCTTTTGTCTCTCCTGTTCTCTACTAAAGATGTCTGTTAGTGCATGGAGCACAGCACTGCTCCCATGGAGGACTGCACAGCTGTGTGAAGCTACTTGTTCAGGTTTGCAAAGTGCAAAATATGTGGACTTTGTACTTCTGTCCCAACATCATACTGGGCCCCAAAAGACTTTATTAAATAAGACAGAAAGTAAAACTTTGGGAATATAAATTAAGAATTTGTCTTCATGTGTTAATTCATTTTGAATCAGAAACTCTTATATTGCCAATTATATTAAATCTGTTGGTTCCATCAGTTTCAATTCAGTTGAGCATTAACTGCACAATTGTAGCTTCATTAAAAAATTAATTATGTTCAGTAAGTTCACATTCCAAAAGCAAATGGATTAAAGCATTTGTACTCTATCCTAGAAATACTCTAAAGTACACAAAGTGAATAAATATCTCTCTCTAAAACAGCTTTAGTAATGAAAAAATTGATGTTACACAAGTAGAATGTTACACATCAAATTCATATGCCTGACCTACGTAGTCCAGGGAACCTCTGGGAAATGTTAAGTGTATTTTACAAGGTAAAGACTTAATGGTTTTCAGACAGATAAGAATCTGTAATGTAACAATTTATAGGTCATATAACATCGAGTGAACTTTCCCAGAGACTTGTATTTGCATTAGTACAATAGTTTACAGGATGCAGCCAGATCTTCAGCAAAGTATGAGACCCCAAGTCAGGCTTTGGTCCATGAAAGCGTTCTGCCTGCCAGCCCTATGAAAAATTGCTGATCTCACAGCATGAAGAGCTTGAGTCTCAGTGAAATTCAACATTCTCAGGTGATCCAGAATTTTTCAGGGGGTAGAAGGAAAGCAGCAAGTACCACAGCAACGCATCGGTGCAGAGTGATATTTCAGCTACATCCCATGAGGTTTGCACAGTGACCATTATGTCTCCTGGGAAGAGGGCAGTGGGTCTGCAGAGTTAAGATCTTGCAAGGCTGCAGTTTGAGGTAAAACAGCTTTTTGAGCTCTGCTGCAATTTCCCTGCTCAGGGCAGCGTGGTCTCGGGGGAGCCGTGTAATACCGGGGAGTTACATGTTTGCACCTTCTGAAGGTCACTGCCAGGGACTCTCTGTCACCAGCAGAATATTAACACTTTTCATTTCACATCCTTCAGGTTCAGCACGAGTCAGGGAAGGAACTGCCTTGTGCCTGTGAATACCCCTGCCTGCAGGTGCAGATTTCCAGTAGGAACAGCAAGTGAAGGCAAAAACGTGTTTCAACCTAGTGCAGTTTCACTGGAAGGGCATGACACGAAGGTGGGAAAACCAGGGTCAGATGATTCTCCAGCACAGCAGTGAGAAGGAGAACAGCATAGAAAAAAAAAAAAAAGGAAATTAACTGAGCTGGTTCCTAACAAATATGATACAATTTATAGTTCAAAATATTTCAAACAGAAAGGATTTTGCTAACTAATAGCTCTGGGGGTTGATTTTTTGTCCCTTTCTTTGTGATGCTACATCTTTCATACTATTCCTTCTTTTAGCTGTTTGTTTCTTCCTTTTGAAATTAGTCTACATTATTCCATTAAGGTTCAGAAAACTAAACAAATAAAATCATACAGCAAGGGATTAGACCGAGTCTTTAGGCGTTTAAGAAGACAGAATTAGTCTATTTCTTTAAATCAAGTTTTTTTCTTTTTTTTTTTTTTTTCCAAAAAAAACAATACTATCTCATGCTTGCAACTAGTCCCTGAGGCTGTGGAAAGTCAGTCACATATCAGGAAAAGGTAGGTAAAAATAGATAAATCCTGTTTCCATTTCATAAAAAGAATCATGGAAGGCTCTGGGTTGTCAGCATTCCCACATCCTCATCTTCTCACTGCATATTTTCCCCCAAGATCTTAATATGTATAAATTTTTGGGGGTAGGAAATCTGATGAACTGGAAAGGTCTACACAGATTGTCCTGTGCTGTTCACAGTCAACAGATCCACTGCAACCCTTCAGTGGTCAGGAACATCTATAGTTGTGGGAAAAAACCCAAAACGGTAGGTGAGGAGTTCAGGTTCATTGAGTGGCCAAGAGTCAAAGAATATATGTGTGTACATGCATATATTTATGTGTGTGTTTAAATTGTTATCTTTTGCATTCTTGGACAAAGGATAAATATAAACCTGGAAGAGAAAAATTTTAAAATTTAGTCATTTTACTTTTCCTTGTTCTAACTAGTGAAAGAAAGAGATTTAAAATCAGTCTGAAAAAATAATCAGGCACAATGTGAAAGGACATTTCTCATCACCTTTGCAAACTAAAATTAAGCTGTCACAATCAGAGTTAAAATCAATGTGATATCTCTGTGAGATGACTGATGAATTTTTCGGCCTGTAGAGGCAAATCAAGCCAGCAGAACAATAGCATGTGCCAGGTGTAGATGGAATGAATAGTGCCACATTATTTTTTATTTTTTCTTCCCTAAAAGATGCTGGCTAAAAGCATTCCTGCTCTCCTCATCTCCAGCAGGCCTTTTCTTCCAGAGTAATATTTTCACAGTTCAGCTCCAATGGGCAGGTGTTTAATACTGGAACATTTCACTGCTCTGATTCACATTCCAGTCCCACAGCCTGGAATGTGTACATGTCCTCACCTTTGTAACAATGAAGGAGGGTTTGACCAGAAGGTGGTCAGACAATTCCTGCAATGTAAATTATTATGTGATTCTATAGAATTCCAGAGAAATTCTACAAAACAGACCTAGTTCTTCCTCCTGGATTCATCCACTCATACTGGAGTGAATGCAACTAAAGTAATTCTGCTTTGCACCCATGAAATCCTAGCCAGAGGAGGGAGGTAAGCCATGAAAAGCAATCAGCATGATCCAATCAGCATGGCCATTTGAAGTTTTAGTACTATTCTCAAAATAAATCTAAAAATATAGCTTAGCCTGTATTTTCTCCTTTTTTTTTTTTTTTTTTTTTTTTTTTATTTCTCTTTATCTGGACTTGTAATCCATAGTAATGATGCAATGCTGCTGCTGCTACCACAGATGTTGAATGGTATATGATGAAATTTTGATTTACTGCAAAATCCTTTGTGACATTTTTATAAAGAAAATCAGTGGAAACTCCAATCCAGAAATGCTTTGATACTTGGGATATTATACTGATAGCTATGGAAAAAAAACCCAGCCACACTGTTCTGCAATAATCCTGTAGAAATATTAAATAATACTTTATCAATATGCAAATTTTCTTGTAGCTGTCTATCTTTGGCTTTTCTATATAATATAGCAATATGAATATGTTTCAGGTAATCCAAATTCTACTTCTATTCCTTCCAGTTTTAATTTAAGCAGCTTAAGTGACATTTTAGCTCAGATGGTCAGATCCTTGTGCTAAAAAGATCAAGACTGTGGGGTTCAGTCCCTGTGTTGGCCACTCACTTAAGAGTTGGACTTGATGATCATAGTGGGTTCCTTCCAACTCAGAATATTCTGTGATTCTGTGACTCTCATGTACATTGTAGTGCTGTTATCATTGATACATTTGTAATCCACTCTCAGCAATTACTGTATCAGCAATGTATTTATATATTAATTGTATTTACTTATTTCTTCTTATATTTCTATTTATATATTTCTTAACAGCAGACAATGATGACAAAAAAAAAGTAATTAATAAATATAAGTCAAGGCAGGCCCCTTAAAAATCTATGTTAGAACACTCACTTGGAAACAAGTCTATTTTTTTTCACAGCTGCACATAATAATTTCAATGTAGGATTTTCTGATCTTGTTCAATTGACGTGGTTCCAAGAGAAGTATTGACTGCAGCAGTGTATGAGGCCATCAGAAAGCAGTTGATAATGAGCTCTGACACAGTGAAGATGGAATTTTTGCTTTAAGGTGTGCGATTAAGGTGTGTGAAATTACAAGTGCTGGGATAATGTGTGACAAATGGTGAAGGAGAAATACTTTTATCTTTGACTCACCCGCTGGTCTTTGAAAAATACATGTTCAAATGATAGGGATATTACAAAAATAGAAATGGTGTTTAAAAAGAAATAGAGAACTGGGAAAATAAGCTTATTTTTCAACATCAATGATATGAATAGTTGAGACAATGTTCTGCTGTTGTATCATCCAGGTGTGAAGGATGCATGATGCACTTTACCCTGTGGAGCTGAGTTTATTATTACTGACACTACTTGCATTTTTCACATTTTTATCTACATCACATGGAAGAAGGGAGATATATGTAGTACAAATAGGACAGATAAGTGAGATAAAAACACTACTCAGTTAATAATCATTTGGTATAGAGCTTTGCAGTTGCATACAGATATAGCTGAGTGTATAATAGCTATGTTAAAAGGGGAAACTACTCAAAGAAAGCTTTTAAATACCTGTCTCTTTCACAAGTAAGTCCAAAAAAGGGAGGTTAGCAGTCTCTCAGTGCATACAGGATTATGTGTGTGTGTGCAGTGATTGAGAATACTGACAAGACACAACTGCGTGACATTGAGAAAAGAAAAATGTAATTATTGAAAACAAAAAGACAAACAAAAAAAAAAAGAAAATCCACAGAAAAACAATTTTAAAAAGAGACATCAATAGCAAGTGAATTTGGAGAGACTACTCTAGCACAGAGAGTGGAAGGACTTTGTGAAGGCACGAGTTTAAGGAAGAAGGAATTGAATGACAGATGATTTGCAAGCTAGAAATCTCCATTTTTTTCCTGAAATGAATGAAGACATGGAGTGGTTGTTGAAGACTAGAAGAAGTTAGAAGGGGAAGCAGGGGAAGGACTGCAGGGAGAAAGCTTCTAGGAGAAATTTCAGAGCATTCTGAATGCAAGAATGAACCCAACTATACCTTTGTAAGTGATATATGAGAGTTTGAGTTTGAAGTGCTAAAAGACTGGAACAATCAAAATGGATATCTTAAAGCCATGATCCTTAGAATAAAAAGTCCTTTTTGAGGCACAAACAGGCTACCAAGGAGGAATAGTGTGACTTCCTTGCACATTATGGGGTAGCTGAATTCTCTGAGCCCTTAACAGTCTGGAAACCCTTCATCTTTCCCCACTCCAAGAACCCAAATATGGAACATATATGCTATAAATTCCAGTAATGGAATTACCACTTGGAAAGTGCTTCTAAGCCTCAGCTTTGGAGTTCTTTTAGAGCAGCACTATGGAGGGTCTTAATTGCATTAGCTTTGCAGTGTCACTCAGTAAATGAGCGGAAAGAGGAAAACTAAGTAAGAAAGGAAAAATAAAAACCAATAAAAACTGTTCTGAGAGACCACACATCAAGAATGTACCTACAGGAAGTGTTTTTGTCTTAATTCTGGTGTATAACAATGTCACTAGCAAGGGTATTTCTGACACAGTATTAATGACACTGTGACATTAAAATTCAAATTCTTGGTGCAAGACCTACTGACTAGTAGTGAATTCACGCAGCTCTTGCAAGAAGGTTAATAGAATTATTTGCACTGTGTCTGAAGAGAAATAAAAGGATGTGAGGGAGCTCAGAAAGGCCTGGGATTGAATCTGATATTGATTCATAGTAAAGGAATTCAGGAATGATTAGACTTGTTTAGAAATATTTGGCTTTTGTTCTATCTGCTATCAAGTTATGTTATAAATTAAGCACATGTTAAAAGAAATAAGGTGTAAAGGCACGAGCAGAAGACAGCATACTGCTAAATATAACACATATGTACTCATTTGTTAGGAACAGGCAAAGGGAAAACTGGAATACTGCAGAGCTAGGTGATTGCTATATATGTATTGGGGCTAGAGGGCTAGGGCATGAGTCCTGGGATGCATTCTTCTCGGTAAAAATACAGGCTAAGACCATGCTAATTTAGTTTCTGTTTAGTTTCTTTTTCAAATAACTAGTGGTGATAAATGTTAAGCAGCAGTGCTGTGTAACATCATCCCACGGGTATCAAATGCATATTCTCTGGATTGAGCAGTGGGTGTGATGATAGAAAGACCATGTGAGAGGTTTCCAGTGGATTGTTTTACTCCTTCCAAGGTTATGTGAGTAACAGATAACTGGTTCAGCTGGGACCAGATTGTGAATGCCTGTCCAACCCCCCAAACAGGGTGTGCTCCCTGTTTCAGTGGGGGAAACTCTTCCAGTCTGTACAAAAGGCTTGAAGACATGCTGTGAAAGGAAAGACAATGAGATGTGTGAGAGCAGACCTAGGCCATTCCTTTGAGATACTTGACACACTTAACTGTTAGTCCTCTTCAGCAAGCATTTAGGTGATAAATGGGAAAGCACCTTGAATGTATTTGGGCACATTAGTCAAGGTTCAGCCTCAGAGTAGAGGAATTGATAAAGAGTTTCAAGGCAGGAGCAGTTTTCCTAGGAACAGCTGAAGAAGGCCCACATCTATCCATGCCTGTCTGTATTGAAATGGCCTTTGTTAATAGATTGATCTAATTCTTTGGGGAGAGGAGGGCGTACATTTGTCAAAATTATTACTCTCAAAATATATTTTTATCTCTTTTTGTTTCTGCTGTAGCCTAGTGAGGAAACATAGGGTTGTCCCTGCAGCAGAAACATCAACAGAGAATGGTGATGTGGTAAATGCAGATTTCTTCTGATCTACCAACATATGGTTGAGGTAGCTGGTGCACAGTTACTCAGGACTGATATTCCCAGTACTCTCATGAGATAAGAAGGATTCCTACAATAGAGGAAAAACAAGGAACATCATTTATAAAACACACGTACAAAGACAACACAGACCTGGGCTGTGAAGACTTCCATAACCATCACTGGTTAGGTCAGCAGCACACCTTTAGGAAAATAACTTTACTATGGATTTTCATGAAGTACTAAGAAAAGGAAAAAAAAAAAAAAACAAACCAACAAAACAAAACAAACAAAAAAAAAAACCAAACAAAAAAAAACCCAAAACAAAACAAAAAAAAAAAAAAACAAAAAAAAAACCAAAAAAACCCAAACCAAACCAAAAAAAAAACCCCAAACAATAGAAATGGCCTATCTTTTCTTAATTTGTCATTTTTGGTTTTGCAAAGAGTTGTTGGGTTTTTTTTCTGTGACTGCTGCTTTTTAAAATATCTTGTATGTGTCAAAAAAAGAGATGACATAGCATTTTCTTTTCTGTTTATAAATTTCATTAAGCTCTCTTTTTCAACCTGATCTTTCAAAAAAGAGTTTACCAAAATAAAAGGAGGAGGAAGAAGTGAAGCAGGTAACTGATCTATTTCTTCTCTTTTATTGAGCATTTCTTTAATCTTCTTTCAGAGGCAGTAGCTCACATGACTTAAGAACTTCATTTAAGAGGAAGTCTTTGTGAGGGAGTTTCTACCTTTCTCTCAAGTTAGTCTTCATCTCGTTTTTGTATGGATAAGGCCCCATTAGCATAATATCACAAAGTGCATTTAAGCCAGGGCACTGTGAAAACATCCATTTAGCAGACAAATATGTTCCATACCTTCAGCAAAGTTTCCCTTTTGTCTTTTTTCCCTAGACTTCAATTTCCAGCCAGTGTGTTGCTATGTTTCCATCATTTCCCTACTCCTAGATGTTAACTCTGGTAGCAGATGTCAGCTTCAGAAAAAGGGTACATCATGAGGCTTTGCCCATAAGAAATTTATTTTAAAAAACCCTCTGGTCTAGACTAGCAATAATATCTCTTCCTCTGTGAAGCCAGGTAGCTAACAGTGAAATGCTAATTCAGAATACACAAGGAAATTTGCCCTGTCTATCCAACTGAAGTGCCATGAAATTTCATTCTCTTCCTTTTTGAGTGTGTGTGCCTCCGTGTGTATGTGAACAACAAACACGTAGCTGATTTTAATATGAACTCTAAACATGCACATGAAAACCAAATAACACCTTAGAGGGGCTCAAAATGAAACTCCCTGGCTTACTTAGAGATGATAATAAAGGGAGCATTATTTATTTGTGTTTGGTTCTCAGTATTTCAGAACCACTGAACCTCTTTTTATGGGACTGGAGTTATTCAGGTAGGAGTACCAGAAACTTCAATTGGCACCACTTCTGAAAAACCAGCTGTGAGTTCATCAGGCTGGACAGATGACAATATGTGTAAAAATCATCTTTAAATGGCTTGAACACCATCTTACTTTGCTCTCATTGTTCTCCTGACCTGTCAAGACTCCTGTTCTGATTCAGGGGATTGCTCAGCTGGCCTTGCCACCTCTCCTGTTCTTGTCAAGGAGTCTGGGCTGCTTTTTACAGGCTCATGTGGCAGTAACAGCACAGGCACTGCACAGCACCATAGCCTGAGGTGCCCTGGCCACATCACGTCATGTGAGAGAGACATTCAGGGAGGTTTCATGTGACATCATGTGTGCCTCATTTCTTCCAAAATGATCACGATTTTGTGTCAAAGAAAATGCATCTCTGCTGTGTGGAGAGGTCCCTAAGTTGGTTACATGTTCAAAATTTGCACAGCTACTCCTCTTAAATGCACCAGATGTCAAATTGACATCAACATCTCCAGCAACACAAGATGAGCGGGATAACCGGGGTTTTATGACAGAATGGTAAGTGATAAATTAGCTGTGATACAGTGTTAATGGTAATTGGTATAATTGGGCTTCACAAATGACATCCTTGTTAAATGAATGGGTGGAGTTCATGTTTCTCTTACTTTTCTTGCTGAAGTACATCTGACCTCTAAAGAATATGGCACATCATTTATGTGAAGAATGAAATAATTACTTTAAAAGAGTTAGTGAAAATATAGAAGATTTTTTTGTTTTGGTTTGGTTTTTTTTGTTTTGTTTTGTTTTGTTTTTTTAATTAAAAATGTTTATTTTCCTTTTTATGTACAGGAAAATCTTAAAGAAATATAGATTTAGGCCTCATGGGTAATAATGGCATAACTTCCAAGAGACTTCAGTGGAGTCAGGAAGATTTTACAAGGTAAGGAGTTAAATTCCTATTCCTGTATTTTCTTTATCATATATTTTTATTTTCCCCAGTACATTCTCTCTTTATGAACAGAAGCCTTAGACAGCTAGGCAGGCCAATCTACAGGTTGTATTTATGCAGATGCCCCTTGCTTTATAGTGCTTCTTCATTCCCAAGCAGTAATAATAACTAAGGACTCCTACTGAAGGCAAATTCCGTGGCTGTTATGCATGGTTTACTATTGGCAATAATGAGAAAATACCACTTGCTTTAATTAAACAACAATAAATTAGAAGTGATGATTTACTGAGGATAATTGTCCTTTATTTATTAAAAAATGTAGCTTGCTGTGTGTTGTTCTTTTCATGCAACATCAACTTCTTTTTAAGTAGTCATCCTTGCACTTGCATGGTTCATGTTCATCAAGTGCTTGCTGTAAGGCTGGAAACAACTGGTGATTAAAACAGTGTCCGTTATGTTTTTGAAGGAGCTAATGGCCCCCTTTGGAGTTGCTAATTGGCAAGTTCTGCAACTCCAGGCTTTTGAGGTATGGTTGCCATGGAAAAATTGCTTTGAAGTTGGCAGTTGTGAATATTTGACCACATTTTTTCCTAGTTTGGAGACAGGATGAAAAGCACTGTCATCTCTCCCACAGGGCAAAAGATAGCTGGAGAAACTGTGCAAAATGATTCCTCGTCAGAGTGGGCAGAACAGTGGCAGACAATGACAAACAAGGTTTTCCCAATGGACTTAATTTCTCTGTCTGCTGCATGGGTTTTTTTGAGTTTTGCCTGTTTTGGTTGATTTTAGGTTGGTTTGTTTTTGTTTTTTTTGTTAGCCCTTGATCTGATAAGAGGATTTGTGGATGAGCAAAGGTTAGTGACTTGTGTTTAACTCAAGGAAAGGATTTTTGTAAAAGAAATGAAGTGTCCAGCACTGGGAGATTAGTTAAGTTCCTGCAGTACAATATATAATTGCAAATAAGACAACCTACTGAAAAGCTATTTTGAGAATTCATATCTTCTGCATTGGAAAAAATGCAAAGCAGCTTGTTTCAGTCTGACTGAGAGGTATTTTTGTAAAAAGATTATACCACAACGTCAGGGAAAACAATACCTCTCACACTATTTTCTGTCACAATTTGTGATGTTCCTCATTGATGTATCAGAAAGCTTAAAGTCCTCTTGTCCTATTGTAACCTCTTTTTTTTTAAAAGACAGTTTTTAAGTTTTCCCAGTATTTAAACTGTCTTTGACTTTTATCTACATATGCACTGAATGCAATAAAGACAGAGAGATGAACATTACATGTGAAAAAACACCCCATTCTTGTTTTTTTGACTTCTTATTTTCTCACCACTACTCTCCTGAAACAATGAAATACATGGTGATATCACTGGACACTGGCCAGTTGTCCCCAAATATCTTTGCTTTTATGCCTCAGCTATATACTTCCAGTTCTCTTTAAAAAAGACTACCCATCATATTAAATTGTGTGTTCATATGGATACTGGGCATGAATCTGAGCAAAACAAACCTATCTTGTTTTTTGATTTAAATTTAGTTTGGAGAAAGTCTCTCAGGATGGATGAATAATTTATTTTCTGAAGAAATATTTATCTATATATCATAAAAATGTCTTTTTGAGGCACACTGACTGTTTATGATTCTTGCACAAAAGAATTTTGAAGAAATCTTTACCTTATAATAGTGCTTAAAATACTAAAAAATTAAGAAGTATAAAAATAAACAAAACTTAAATATGATGGTCACACAACACAAGCATGATGTGATTGTGCAGAGAAAGCAAGATTTTTTTTTTACAATTATCTAGTCTGACCTGAGGAAACACCTAACACCTTTTGAAAAATAAGAGTTTTTTAGGTTTAAAATTTGCAGGTAGAAGTAATAGAACTCTGTTATAACAGTGACTTTTTTAATATAGAATTTGAAAGTTGTGTATTCTTTTCTTGTTTGACATATACAAGGTTTACTTTTGGTATAAAAACCAAAGTATTTTTGATATTAAAAAAAAAAAAAAAAAGCATCCAAATCACTACAGCTGGGCATGGATTTTAAGCATATACAGGGATTTTTATATCTGAAGAAATTAGTTTACATCTGTTGGATAGATTTCATTTTAATTAGTCACAGTGAACTATGGCTTAAGATATTGCAATCCACTTAATTTTTTAGTGTATAATTCTTCCCCAAAGTGTTGTTTTTTATAATAAATAATTTTTTTTCTTTTCTTCTAAGTCACAAGAATAACCCTTAGATGACTTTACAGCTATTTAACACCAGTAATTAAGTCAGGCCTTTCCTGATCCCCCATTCTGTCTTACTGGCTGCGTGATTATATTTCTTTTACAGGTTCAGAATTGTTAACATTTATATTTTGTCATGAGAGATTTTTCTAGAGTACTTACAATTCATATAACTTTTATAGAGGAGAACAAGTCATTGTTTTGGGGGTTTTATAAGGTAGTGTTGTAAAATGATCTGAAATTGAAAGTGAGATGGTCGGGATTGTCAGAGGCTTGTGTGGAGCAATGAAAGAGAACAGTGTGGGCACTCGTACTTTGGAAGGCAAAATGGATAAATGAAAATTAATGTGAGGTGATATACTTAACATGGTAGATAGGAAAGAAAGAGATGACATAGGGTGAATCTAGAAACAGATCCTTGAGCTGCTGAGGTCAAAGTAAAGTCTTTGTAGAACAGCAAAGACAAAGATCACAACTCTTTGTGCTTACAAGCCTAGAATACTCATGAGCGTGCTTCACATTACGTTCTTTAGTATGGGAAATGCCAATAAGACCTGGTATCCAGAGTAAGTGTGAAATGCTACTAATTTTTCTGTTTAAGAAACTGTAAAAATTGCTGATGTTGATGATAAAAGTAATATGAGCCAGAGAAAGGATATGTTGCACCACAGGAAGCCAATTGAGAAGAACTCACCCGATATTTTAATCTGACAGTAAAGATGTTAGATTTAAGCTATAAATAAACTGAAAGATGTCATTCCATTTTACAGCTTCTTCAGTCATGAAGCCTGCTCAATATGTCTTTTCTCTATCATATGAGGGCCATTTCTTCAAATTTCTCACTTATGCCAATGTAAATATTTGTAATCTGTTTTAAAGAACTCTTAAATCTGACCAGATTTAAAGCACAGAATATCTCTTTTTGCAGTATGACTGACAAAGTGAAAAAGTGCAATGGCTCTGGAGGTATTGAACAGACAGGACTCCCATTGTACACATGCATACTTTTGCTGTGTACCTCAGCTGGGGCCTAGTGCTGCAAGAAAAAGACCAATATGGATCAGAAAATTGGGCTTTTCCCTTCCTTGTCTCCTCTGAGGATACATATGTTACTCTGACAGGTGTTTTTACTAAAATAAAGCCTCACACAAAAGGTTTAATTTAAAACTCAATAGAGGCAGACTGGCCTTTCCATTACCATGTACAGAACAACCACCATGCAGCAGCCTTGGATTCATGCCCAGTGAGTTTTACCCTTCCCCCATTCGTGCTGGCACAACATTATCTGAGCATCAAACTGTTTGGGGAAAGATGACTCCCATCTCACTAAACTGAAAAGTAAATATATCAAGAAGATCAAGATTCATTAAGTGATTGTCTCTCTTCAGTATGACATGCAAGGCTAACTCTGGAAGATGTTATGGGTTTAGCTTACAGGCTCATCTCCAAGGACAATTTAATCATTATAGATGATTACAAACATGCAGAAATGTTGCATGGTCAAAACCTCTCCCTTTCCAGGAATTTTCATCATCACTAGACTACAGAATCATACATTATCTTTTATTCCAGAATAAAAGAATTTTTTTTTTTTTCCTTAGGGAGAAAAACTGACATGCAGCATGGGAACTCTCGCCTCTTCCTTTCACAGGTGCATGAGTACTACTGAAGTGGCCATTACCCTGGTAATTAGGTCAGTTTCTACAGTGATGAACCTTTGAAGCTATTAAGAAAATGAGGGGATTGAAACTAGGGTTCATGTATCCTATATTGTTGTTCTAACCAATGGGACACAATAGTAAGGAAAAAAAAAGAAAAAAAAAAAAACCTAATCCTTTCTCCATCTTTAAAAATTGCTTATAATCCATATAAAAATGAAAAGAACATAGAGGACAAACAAGCAGACACTACAAACAGTGAATAGCAGGTAAACCTACTCACCTTCCTTAGGTAGAACCCTTTATTTTTGATTCCTGCTGAGAAGAACGTGGTCCAGATCCAATTCTTCAAGATCCCTTTCCAAGACACAATAACTCCACAGGTTTAGAAACCACAAAGATATCACCTGGGGATTAGATGTTTGATACTTAGCTGTTTCTGCCTTCAGTAGTTTTGTTTCCTAAATAACCTTTGTAATGTAGTTCAGTCAGGTAATTGTTACTTCAGTTTTTCACCAGTTTTTTTTATGTCTACATTTTCTTTCCTGGGATAAACCACAGGTTAATCTTCTAGAGCTTTCTTTTTTATTTTTTCCCCCAAGTATATTTGGACAAAGCTATAATTGATTATCCTTACAGTCATTTATACTTTGAAGTGGTATTTAAAATATCAGTATTTCTATGGGCTCATTATATTTCAATGAACACGGAGGATTTGTATAAAATAGATATACTTGGCTCCATGCCTGCAATGCATTTTGCACAGCTCTTATTTCTCTTTCTAAATATACCAATGACACAGTACCACTAAATTCATTAAGGAAGGCTAGACAACATTATTCAAGTGAAATGCCACACGAGTCCTTTTTAAATGCAATGTTTACTGTCTTTTTCCAACAGTTAATAACAGGCTGATGAGAATTTAGCATGCAGGGAGGGGAGACCTGCAAGACATCATAAGCACTATTGATTTTTCTTAAGTGCTGAAGCTTTTAAAGGGATTCCTACAAACACATTTGCTATATGGAACAAGACTCTGTACTTTGTCAATTTAGTTGGAGAGCAGAAGAAAGATATAGACTAAAAAAGTCAAAGAAATGGAGAGACCTCTGGGGCTAATAAAAGTGAAGTTAGGTTCCTCCCAAATTGCTTTGTAAACAATTGGAAAGGCGTCACAAGCATTCAGCTTCACTCCAATGGAGAATCTTATGCAGGAGGTGTTGTCAGTCCCACTCTTAAAAGGTTGCAGAGAGAGACCCAGGTTAAGTTATACTTCAAAACTCCTCAGAAACTGGGGATACAGCCAGTCACATTCATAACCTCAGATCAATATCAACCATATGCATGGCAAAAATGTCTCTCATAGAGCCAAATTCACAAATAATGTCACAATGCTAAATGCTCTGTTTCAACCTCCCATTACACTTGCTGTTCCCTTCCTGACAGATCACTGCATGTGGCACTCAGGAAGTGTATACTTTCCCAAGGCCAATTGCTGAGCAAGAGATCCATCAAGGCTCCTGAAATGCATTTTCAAAGAGGTTAAAGTGATCTGGTGATGTGCTGAATTTGAAGTGTTTTTCTACTTAGAAAACCGAAGTCCAGAAGACAGCAATTTAAAATGAGGTTAGGAAGTTATTTACAATATATTTGTTCTTTTTATATGACCAAAAGCATGTTTTGAGGTTTTTGTGAATGTTTTGATAATGTGAAACAAAGTATTAATAAATTAAACTGAGATAGTTCAAAACATTTGCTGACCTTTTAACTTTTCATGGGGTGAGTATAGATCAGATATCAAAGCTGAAAATCAGAGTATTTGTTAAAAACAATTTATAGGGAGGTTAGAGATGCAGTAGTAGGCCAGAAATGTGGTACTTATGTAGTCTAGGAACAAATTCTTCACTGGTTGAAAACAAGCCCAGATTTTTGCCTCAAGCTTGCTTTAATCTGTACAAGGAAAATAATTTCTGCTTTGGTTTTGCATAGAATTACAGCACTAAAGAAAGAGATATTGGCTATGTATAAATACACCTATCCTAACCTTTGGGGGTTTAGGCAAGATTTGCATGAAAAGTGAAATTTGGTCTTTCCAATAGATCAGTAAACATCAGGAACTCACACAGTGCTTGCTTTAGTTTCATTTTGATTTTGAAAGATCAAAATTGAAAATTTTTCAGCAGTGAAGTTTTGTGGTAAAATCTAAACAGGAAAGCAATGCAGGGGCTAAAAAGCCAGATTTTCTTTTTCCTTAGCAGCTGGGATGTTATCAGAGCTATTCCTGAAGTCTCCAGTCTGTAGTAAGGTTATGCAAACTTTAATGGACAAAGTAGTAACTATCCTAGGCTGAGGAAGGGCCCTTTACATTGCTTTTGTTACATAAATCTTGTTACATTACCGGGAAACCCAAAAAGATTTGTGTGGTGTGGAATGAGTAAAGTAGGATCATGGACCTGTAGAGAGTGAGTACATCAAAATGCAAGACAGGAACAGCAACAGCCTGTACCCAGTAGCAGAGGTAAAGAAGGAGGCAGGAGAAAAGTTCATGTCCTCTGGTAAATACTACAACACGTGGAACTCCTGCTGCTTTTTTGAGAAAATTGATTAAATCTTACCGAGTTAAAGTACTAAGGAAAAAAAAAAACAATTAAAAGTCACCTCTACTTTTCAGACAGATCTGTTAATAAATAACCTGAATTACACTGGAAATTGTTTTTATTCTCATGTAAATTGCAGTGAACAGTCTTTTTCAGAGAAAAAAAAAAAACAAACCTCTTATGAAAAAAGGATTCTCTAAAATCCTGCAAACCAAAATAAGTGTGAAATTAGCATTATAGCAGCCTTTCAGGACCTAAAGGGGGCCTACAAGAAAGATGGAGAGAAATTTTTTCCAAAGGCAAGTAGGGTATGACCTTAAGCTGAAGGAGGGTGGGTTTAGATGAGATATCAGGAAGAAATTCTTACTGTGAGGGTGGTGAGGTACCAGAAACAGATGCCAAGGGATGCCATGGATGCCTCATCCCTGGAAGTGTTTAAAGCCAGATTGGATGGGGCTTTGAGCAACCTGGGCTAGTGGAAAGTATCCCTACCCATGGCAGGGCATTGGAATGAGTCTTTATTTACAGCCCCTTCTAAACCAGACCACTCTATGATTCTATGATTCTGACACGACAAATTAAGTTTAACTTAGGCTAAATTTTTCCTTTTGCCAAATGCTTTGCCAACAAAAAGAACCCCCCATTGCCAACATCCTTTGAATAACTGTAGGTAGTGTACACATATACTTGCACACTTCTACACTTGGATATTTTCAGCTCCTCATCTGTACTTCAGCTTTTTGACACACCTACCTTATTTTTATGGGGAAAAATAATTATGAAATTCTTATTAAGAGAGCTCACACAGAAAGGACTGCCAATCAAAATATAACTTATTGAAAAGGTCAAGTACTTCATTTTAATACATTCAGAGTCAGAGCTCTCTTTGTTCTTCAGTTTCTTCAATGCTACAATTAATTCAATTAAAGTAACTTTAAAGCTAAGAAGTGTTGTCATAGATCATAACCTTTAGAAATGTCTGCATTCTTTCTTACACATTTACCTTACTTAGCATATTTTAATGATATCTCAAGAAAGAGCTGTGTTAAGTGCTCCTGGCTTCTAAAAAAAAGTAAAGTTAATAAATAAGGAAGCTGTCAAAAGCATACAGAAAGATTTAGAGGTATTATACTTAAAGATCAATACCCATTCGTACAGTGAACTGGACACAGAAAGATAGAGAGATAGGAAAAAATAGAAATAGAGTACTGGGAAAAAATTAATTACAGTAAAATGTTTAGTATATCTCCCATCGGCATCTCTGCACTTTCTGTCAAGAGAGGATAATGGTTGTAGGGTGGGTTAAAGGAGATAACAGGATGAAAAAAAAAGGAGGAGGAAGCATATACCTGGAAATTTGGGTGATTACCCTATATGAGGAGCTGACCAGCTGACCTCCTAACTTTGGTCTGGTGATCTGTCAAAACATCTGAGGAAAATAAAGTTGGGTCATTCCATGTTTAGAACAAGACTGGCATGGGAATGTTGCATGGCAATCAGCACCAACAGGGTGGGAGAATACCCTGTTAGGGAGGCAATGGGTCTGTCCTGATCCTTTTACTCTTATGGAGCCGTCTCAGGAAATGGGAATGCTGCTGCCATCTACTCTGCAGGAGGACTAAACTGGTTCCAACGGATCAAACCATCACCAACTGGTTTAAGCCAGATCAAATTGGTTCCAGTCTGTTCCCATGGGTTCAAACACATTTAAAACAGATTAAACTAAGTAAAACCAGTTCAAACCATTCCCAATTAGTTCAAATAATTTGAAACTGGTTCCAACCAGAACAAACCTGTTTAAAATGGACTAAACTCATTCCAGCTGGATAACCCAGTTTCAACCAGCTTAAATCAAATCCAGCCAGTTGCAACTGGATCAAACCAGTTCAGATAGGTTCCAACCAGTCCTAACTCATTTAAACCAGATTAAACTGGTTCCAAACAGTTTCAGCCGGTTCAAACTGGATCAAATAATCTAAAACCAGTTGAAACTGGTTTAAAACATTTCTCACCAGTTGAAACCGGATTAACCTGGTTCCAACTGAATCAAACAGATTCCAAACAGTTTAAATCAGATAAAACCAGTTCAAACCAGTTCCAAACAGTTGTAACCAATTTAAACAGGGCTAAAACACTTCCAACCAGTTCAAACCAGTTCCATCTGACTTAAAACAGATCAAAACAGTTCTAGCCAAATCAAACCAGACTAAACTGGCTCTGACTGCTTCAAACTAATTTTAACCAGATCAAACCAGATGAAACTGGTTCAAACAAGTTACATTCAATTCAAGCCATGTTACACTTGACTAAACTGGTTCCAACCACCCAGCTTAGTGACCTGCAAATCTGGGAAGCAAAAAAAAAACCCTAAACCAGCCAGAAAAGCCAACTCACTCTACCTCCTGTCACTAAAACCAAGCTACTTCCAGGAATCCAAGGCTGTTACCCATGAAAGCATTTTCAGCCAGGAAACAGTGCCTGCTTTCCTCAGCTCCCTTGAAAGAGCAGAACAGCTGGCAACTGATGCGACATTTTCTAGCCTTTTATAATCCCTTTGATCCCTCAGAGGGGATGGCAATTTCCAGACTGAAAAACACTGGTCCAAAGAATTTTTTTTTTTTTCAGATTATTTTTAAGAAGAACTTAAGAATGACAGTCACATACTTTATAAACCAAGGTTCATCTCTCTCTATTTTGATCCCACACATTACTGACTTGTGTGAAACAAGAAGGTAGAAGGTAAAACCACTCTCTTCTCATATGTGGACTCCTTCAATCAAGTGTTACTTGGTAGGTTATGTTCTGCAGGTTAGGAAATGCAAGTTTAAAACAAAGTGGATTTTCATGTTCCTTGTACCACCCTGGGACAGTCTTCTCTGCCATGTTGAAGGGAGTGGAATAAAAAAAATCCCACCTCAAAAAGGAGTAATTTCTTTCACCACAGTACTGATGCATTTGTTAGGCAAGAATTACACCCAGTTGTATTTAGAAGTAGAAATATTTTTCCCTTCCCTCCTCTATGTCAGTCTATAACACCCCAGAATATCAAAATAAAACAGCAAAACAAAATATGGATTATTTGTGTTTGCAGTTTGTAATGTTTAGAAGCAAAAGTATTTTTCTGAGCATCCTTTTTTTGGGTGCAATTACTAATAAAATTTGCAATTTACACAAATGTACCACTGTTTGTACAAACATGGCATCTCTGGAAGGCATTAGTTCAAAGATACTGTATTGATTTAAATTGAAATTAATTACCTTTCAGGGAAAATGCATTAACTTCAGTGGAGAGACATGGCAGTGAATATAAATGAAAATAAAAACTATTTCACTAGATTATTTTGGCCTCCGTTCACATGACTTTTTCTTTTTTTTTTTTTTTCTTTTGTAAAATAAATTGAATCCAAACCAACACTAGCTTGTGACATTGTATATGTATGACTTTCAGCAAGGATGAAAAAAAGATAGAGAAATAGAAGAGGTATGAAATATGAATCAGATGGCCTTAAGGTCCTTTTTTTTCCCCAAGGATTTTGCCTACCTACCCTTATTTATTGTCTGATTTAATAGACACTTGAGGAATTTTATTTTATTATTTTGGGGGAGGGAAGAGTAAATCAATTTAAGCACTTAATGGGATTTCTGCTTTAAATAGTCCTGTGAGCAGACTGATTAATGTATTTTATTTTGTGTGTCTTCCACAGCAATGAAGCCATGTGATTTTTGTCCCACATTGCTTCTCATACATAATATTTTTATGAGAGTCTCCACTAAAGAATAAATACTTTAAGTCAGAGTTTTTCTCTACTTACTAAAATTGAATTTGAATTTTAATCTTGCAAATAAGTCTTGGTGTATCAGAGCTAATAATTCATATTCTGAGGATCACATAACAAGAAGATAATCAACAACCACAAAAAAGTATATAAGTGTGCATATACATATATATGTATTTATATAACTGTTTTAGATAAAACATTTTACTCACAAATATGAAGTCATCATAATATATGGAAAAACGTGGACTAGTCAAGTAAGATATCAACATTAAAAGCCTTCATCAAGCTGAAGGAAGGAGCTGACATCTTTTCTACAACTCAGGTCAGTATTATACAGCCACTGCATTAAATTGCACTTGTATTAAATTGTGACTTTAATTGGAATTTTTGTATCACTATATTTAAATTCAAACAAGCTCCATTCATTATTCCATCTGGGCTTTTCAGATACCATTCTGGCACTATTGTGATGAGTTGGAATTCTATAGTTCCTCTTTGGTCAACAGTAAGCTTACCTTTTAATGATTTCATTTCGAGTCTTTATTCTCCAGCTAATCTTTTTGGAGGCTATCCCAACAAGTGGACTCAAGCCTTGAAGTAGGGAAGAAGCTCTGCTGTGACATGGAAAAAGGATGGTGAGTGATTGCCTTAGTTTTGAGAGGCTGGGGGTAGCAAAGAGAAGACAGAGCTGACTGTAGGAAAGACAATGGAGGAGTCATCCCATTAGGAAAGTGAATGTAAAAACAATCTGGTACAGAAAATGCACTCACTGGAGACTCTTAAAATGTATGTCTTCATACTCATGAACCAGTCATGGTATGGAAAGGGTTAAAAGTAGAAATTCTGACAGCAGAGAATTTTAAAGAAACCAACCTACTGTAGAACAAACTGAACTTCATTTGTTACCTTGATGAGGCTGTGTTCATTTAACTAGAAGATGCAATTAAAGCTATAGAGATTAACTTGTTAACTCAATCACAAAAATCCTATCAGAAGATAATTCTGAGCCTCTCTATTTTCCTAATGAGTGCACAGTCGCTGACTGAGTCACCCAGAAATGTTTCAGCACAAGGTAAAAGAGAACAGTTTGGGTGATTTGGTATTGAGTACTGTTTTTCATCTCAACGTTAAGTCTCTTGCCTTTGAACCCTGCCTCAAGAATGAAATACAATGGTTTGATTTTCATTAATGGCATTTAATGATACACACCCTGTTGATACACCTAAAATTAAAATTTCACTCCATCACATGGAACTAACTGAAGTTCACTCATTTTTCAAAGAGGTAAAATTTTTTAATGGTAGTTCCCCGTATTGGTTTCTTCTCCAAAGTCTGGAGCATATATTCATATATTTGCAGGGATCGTATAGCCAGCCACTTGATGTCACCATAACTCCACAGAAATAGTGCTCTTCATGCACTAACAGGGTGCAAATAAGTGGTTGAAATAGAAATGTGCTAGGAATTAATGTTTCTGTCACTAGACATATGAGGCAGATAGATGATGTGCATCATCACATTTATTCTCCTGTGCACAAAGAGAAAGGGTAGCTAAAGAAAAACTCCTTTTTTTGTTTGCACTAAAGATTACTTTTAATTAGGAAACTTGTCTGAAAGGAATTTGATTTAAAAAAAAAAAAAATGAAAATTATTGGTGAGGAAAGAATACTGGCAAAATCAGTAACACTGTAATAACCTGAAAAAGTTAAAGAGTCTTCTTTGGGTCAGAAATATTTGTTTTTGCTGAGTATAATTTTTCTTTGTTGTTATTAGAAACTGAAAAAATATATTTTGGACTTTTCTAGAAATCCTTTGTATGTGTGAAAAAAACCAGGTCTTTGAATTCAATGTCATGATTCAGTTTAGCAAAAGGATTTTTGCCTTTTAAAATTGCAACAAAGGCCATTCCTTACTTGAAAATTACATTTATTAAAAATGTGATTTTTCATAGGTTTTATTCAGTTTATGATGCAAAAGTACAACTGATGCACTCAAGGTAATTCATCTTTAGGTCCTTTATAAAGAAAAATTAAAAGGCAGTATTTAAACCTGAAATTTTAATAAATTAAGGATAAGAAGTGGATGTTCTTGCTAATGTCCAGCTGTCTACCATAAAATAAAGTCAGTTTGAGCCATATCAGTTTCTACTCAGCTGGTAACTTGCTTTTCTCTCCAGTATTTATGTTATGTTTCTACAAACAATATATTTAAGCAATAAAAGCAGAGGAAGAGAGCTTTTTCTGAGAATTAACAACCTCCTGGGAGCCAATGATCCACAACCCTGGAGAGGGTCATTAAACCCCAGAGAAATGTCCAGTTCTGAAGTTGTTATTGATATGAGCTCAAAGTGTGTTTATTTATCTGCAGAAAAGAACAGGCAGGCAGAATATTTGGAATTTATATTACTATGTGGGACAATGTCTTTAGTAAACCAAGTAAATGATGCTACTATAGTAAGATGAATGTCACTGGTAACTGTCCCTTCCAGAAATTTCAGTCCTTGGTAGAACATGATGAAATGTATTTGGTTATGTGGTTCTTGGAAGAATCTACTCAGAAAAGACTGATAAATAATTCTGAGGGAAGAGAATAAACAAGCAAAACTAAATGGATTATAAAGCTACCTGATAAACTGAGAAGACAAATGCAGAAGGAAAAAGAATTGAGGAAGAATAAATTAGAGGTTGTAAAATTGGAGAACAAGAATAAAATAAATCTGTTTTCACATTTTGGTAGTTTTCTCTGTAGATTTGTGTGCAAAAACAGAACTTCTCAAACACCAAGACAGAATTGCCTAACGGATATATTTCAGATGAAGTTTTTTTTTTGGATGACTGACTCTATTCCAACATTATCCATGTGGATAAATTTAATATGCTATTTATTTATTTATTTTTCCCCAAGAGTGGTGTTCTGTCATGGACAAGCAGAAATTCAGCAATTTCTACAAGAAATTGGAAACTGCATTAGACTTCATGGTTCATTGACTTGAAGAGGCTAAGAAGAGTAACAATATGCTTTGTAAAGGACAGAGCACTTTGAGAAGTATGGTTTTCCTTCTTTTTCTGATTTATGTCTCTTCTCCCAGCATCTGAGGGGCTTTTTAGGCATTCAGCTGCAACTACTTTCTCTCTACATTGGATAACTGTTTTTTTTGATTTTAAAAAGTACCCAAACTGGTTTTCTAAACAGAAGTTATGTCTTTAATAAAGGATTTAATTTGAATTCTTGATACTATTAAATCTCTTGACAGAGATCATGAGAGGATATTCTGGTGCAGAATAAGGAACTAACATGGTTTTATCAATTAAATCTCCCTTGGTAGCTATGGGGTATTGCTTCACCTATCCAGACCAGATTTAACTTCTTTGAGTCTGGTACTTGCCTTAGGGCTTTCTTTCAAGTATTACTGAACTTCAAAGCTCAGGAGCTTGGGTCTTCTCTAGTTTTGAAGTATATCAGATACTGGATGCCAAGTCAAGCTACCCAACATGAGAGGAAAGCCTGACCTTAGATTTGTCATTCAGCCTAGGGCTATCTGAAGGTGGAAAAGAAGGCTCTGAGACTAGATGCAGCTGTAACAAAAGCTATTAAAAAAAAAAAAAAAAAAAAAAAAAAAAAAACGCAAAATATTATGTTCGATATTCTGAAATCTAAGTCCATAAAGCTTGAAAAAGATGCAGTAAGAAAGAAATTATACAAATGGCAAATGTATTCCTCTATACATCAGAAATGTCATGGGCATTGAAAGTACTGCTTTTTTATGCATTCTATGCACTACTGTAGCAAAACATATGATATCAGGGGTAACGTATTTTACAGTCAAATCTTTTTCATTCAGCTTCATACAGGGTTATGACCAGCAGTACACATATATATGGCTATAAAAGTGTCCTGTAAATAAATTGTAGTTTTAATTTCTATTCATGGTAAGAGCAGCATATATTTTAACTAATATATAAAATACCAAGCCTTGGAGACACTATAAAGGACGTTAGAAAAAGATAAGCTGTTCAAAATCCTGGGGTTTTTTTATGGTTAATCATAAACCATGAATAAGTGCATTCATGTATATTTTCCACTGCTTATTGCTGCCTCACTGGTGTTATCAGTTAAAGTTTCATATCAGCAAAACCATAAACATAATTCAAAAAGAATAATCAGGAATTTATTGCCACTAATAAAAAAAAAAAAAAAAAAAAGCAAACCAGAAAATGCAATTTTCTATGATGTCTCACAGTGCTTAAAATTAATTTGAGATAGAAATTGAAATTAAATTACACATTATATGTGGTAGAGGCTTTTTGGGAAACCCATCAATAGGTCATTTTTCTGAAGGGTATGTTTACAATTGCATGTTGATGAAACACATGCATTAGAATGCAAATGCAAGGAAGAGAGCCTGGAAAAATGTGCGAGAGCCATGTTCCCCTCACAGTAGGAGTACTCTGACTTTTGAGCATATTCTTAATCTTTCTGGCATCTCCTCCTTGAAAACATAATTCCACGTGCATTAAAGCTCTTGGCAAGATTATAATTGCCATCAATGGTTTTCAAGAAGGCCACGAGATAACAGAATTCTTCTATTAGCAGGTGTGAATGACTCTTCCCATCCTATTTGCTCTAATTTTACAGAATAGTTAATAACTTGAGGCATAATCAAATATAATTTTTCCTGATTTTACACTTGAACCTAATCCCACTGACTTAAGTGGAGCAGATCCTGATCTATGCTCCTGTGAAGGAAATTATCAAAATCAGGTTCCAACCTTTTTGACAAGGTTGTTGCTTATGTCTCTACTACCAATTATCTTCTAGTTTTTCTTACCATATGTTTTTCATTTCACAATTGTACTAAAAGTATCTATCAAAATATTTAAGTTTAGGAGAATATTAATTATGGTCTTGTACTTTATTATTTTTTGAAGATACAAACACGCTTAAACTAATGTTTATGTTTTCTTTTTAAATAGAAATGCTTTCTTAAATAACAATCCTTAAGAAGTCTTTAAATTAGATTACAGTCAAATCTTTTTAAAAATGATTTTATAAAAATGTTGAGAACTAAGGTTTTCTGAATTGCAAATTAGGGTGAGAACACTATAAATAACTGAGGTAGTATCTATTTCATCTATCCATGCTTTCTGTGCTGGAATTACAGTGTACTCATCCTGGAATTTCTCACTTGTGTACCATCAATCTGCATAATTTAGCCTGTTTTGAGAAATGGCCTCTCTACCTGTCTATCCATGTGTGTGTGTACTTTCATCTTTTGCAAGGAGATGTCTTGAATGCCATGTAATCCTGATGCCTTTTCCTGGTCTTAAAATCAAGACTCAAACATAGTTAGAAGGAAAAAAAGGGATTTTACCTTGGTATTTATTTTAAGGATCCTTAGGTGCACCATGTCCAGGTCGAATGCACTGAAATGCACCCCACAATGCACACCCTCAAAAGATCTGGTATATCATTGTAGGTCTTACTAATTAGCATATCTATCAAAAATTCCCCAATGAGAGGCTCGAATGAGCCCCCCTCCCCAAGGAACCTTCCCCTGGATGGTTCTATCTCAGTTTACAGAATGTGCTCTGGAGAGGACCTCGGGGTCTGGGGCACACTGACCCCTAACTACGAAGCTTCTAAAATGTTTAGTGTCCTAGCTGAACAAACAAGTCCAGGAATGTAGGCAAAAAGCACTAAGAACACAGAAGTTGTAAAAGGTAAAACAAAGGTATAAAAAAAAAGCAAAAAATCATCCTGGCATCAATCCCACAAAAGTTAATTTTATGATTCAATAGATTCTCAAGCCACATTTTTCCAGCTCTGCAAATAGCAGCTGGCCTGTTTGCATGAACAGGAATTGTGCTTTCTAGAAGGGAAGTAGGTTTTTCACGACCAATTTAATCCCTCAATTTGGGGGAAATTGGGCCAAATTCACAGCTCTCCAATTTTCTGAGGTTCTGAAGAGTTACAGAACTGCTGATTACTGCAGATTAAATAACTTTCTTTAGCAGGGAGACTTCAATGGTCCATTTTGCCTCTGTGATTTTCTTCTAGTATTTCTTACCCACAGTTATCTGCTCTGCATTTCTTCCTGTTTTTTACTGTTTATGTGCATTTTCTCCTCATAGGAATAACATCTTCACTTTTTCTGCTTAATGCCATTCTCATTACTAATCTAGCACTACAGTTTGGAGGTCTTACACATGATTAGATTTTGTGAGCAGGCACTTTACAAAGCCACTGTCCAAGTTCTGATAGCATGAATCTTTTAGAATGCAATAGAATAAGCATGCACTTGTACTCATTAATATAATGTTATTCCAGCAGAAAAACCTCTAAATTAACAGTTTCTTAGGTTGTGTTAATTTGTGTATTTTCAACAAAATTAATTCAGTTCCACTTTATGACTATTTAATGGAATCTATTTTTCTAACATTCTTTTAATATTTCCCTCACTACTGCAGGTGTTAAAAAGAAGACTTTAATAGTTTTAAAGATTTTTAAGAACGGGCAAGTACTTTATTATGTATGATGAATACTACCTTTTCAACATAAGCATCTTTCAGGACCTTTGTAGTGACAAATGCCACTTTCTGACAAATGCCAGGAATAGGATTAGCAGCATTGTGACTATTACCAGCTCATATGTACAATGGTAACATGCACAGAGTTCTACTGGACAGCTTTTTCCTTCCTTCCAGCTAACATTTATATAAAGGAGATAAAGACTTCCCTCAGGTCTCCTGTTTCTTTTGAACATCTTCAAACTTCCACTATTTAAATTTAAGCCATATTTTCTTGATCACTGATCAGCCTTTTTGGTATTCTCCTACCACTGACTGGCAGGTCCAAATTTTTATTCCAGTACAGTCCCAGAGCAGACAATTTATGATCTGTGTGGTGGAAAGGTTATGCTCCATGTTTTACTGACAAACTCACATTTTATATCCCAGTAGCATGCCAGTCTTTCTGAAAACAACATGACATTGTCACACTGAGTTTTCAACATATTCCCTTCTTACAGGTCTTTTGTGCACAGCCAGTAATTTTGAGGTAGTGCCCATTCACAATGTAAGAATTCATTACATGCTTATACAAGGGGAGACTTTTTAAAATTGAACCATGTTCTTCTGATTTTCTTTTCTTGACTGATTTCTCCAGACTGTCAGAATAAATTTACATTTGCACCCATCTCCCAAAGGACTGTCAGCTTTCCAGAATGGGTGTCATCTCTAAAGTGAATAGTCCTACTCTCTTATATTGGTTGGCTCATTAAAAAAAATAGTACAAGGTTCAAAAAAAACTTTTCAGGAATTAGGAACAAATTATTCCAGTTTGATAATGTATAGTATGAAGTGCCTCTTGATTATGCTTTTCCTTCTGTTTATTTTAGTACTTTCTACCTATCCTTCCACCTATTTCCACACCTCACAATTTCCCATTTCTTGGTGTTGATAGTATGAATGACACAGAGTTGACCACTGCAGAAATGTGATTTATTTTTGATTGATAATCTAATTTTCTGTTTATATTTTCTAGACAAAATTAAATGTATATGAGATTTTTGATTTGAACTTTGACCCATAAATTTTAATGATTAAATAAACAAGGCCACTGTACATATGGCATGATTTAATGTCAAATTTTGCTACTTAAAATAACAGAATGTTCTCCTAATTTAAACTTAATGAATAAGGAAAATCACACTTTTTGGACAAATGCATTTGTTATTATTACTTTAATATGAATCACTTTTGAAATTAGCTTTTGGATGTAATCTTTGGTTACTTAACAACTCTTTGAGTTCCAGCAGATATGGAAAGGAATTCTCCACTTATCTTCATCTAATATGGGTCTTAATACATTTTATTAAACCACCAGAAAGAAGAATCACATCAGTGTCCTTATCTGATTAAAATATTCTGCATCTGCTTTGGCTGTTACTGCTAACTAAGATTCAGTGGAGAATATTACATCTTTTTTTGTTCAAGCAGCACATGAAATTTGTAAATAATAAAACATGATTTAAACCTGATTTTTTCCCCCCAGTTCTGCAATTTCACCAGAAAATATTTTATTTTATATTTTATTTTATTTTATTTATCAATTTACCTTCTTTTTTCAGCCTCTTCTCAGCTTTCTCTTATTCTCTCTTTTCTACCAAGTCAATATACTCCACCCTTGATAACAACTTTTTTAAAAAAATCTGGGAACTTTTGATGGACTCACTGGAATGAAGTAGTCATGTATTCAAGAAGCTGTACTCCAAAAGAAAAGATGATCTACTTTTGGTAAAAATAATCTCTGGTCTAGTAAAGACCCTTTGTTATACTGTGCTTCATTTTTCATTCTAAACAAAGAACCACTTGGATTGGAAGGGACCATAAAGCTCATCCAGTCCCAACCCCCTGCCATGGACAGGGACACCTTGCACTAGACCAGGTTGCTCAGAGCCCCATCCAGCCTGGCCTTGAGCACTGCCAGGGATGGGGCACCCACAGCTTCTTTGGGCAGCCTGTGCCAGGGCCTCACCACCCTCTTAGTAAAGAATTTTTTTCCTAATGTCTAATCTAAACCTAGTCTTAGTTTGAAGCCATTCCCCATTGTCCTGTTCCTCTAGGCCCTCATAAATAACCTCTCCCAATCTCTGTTGGGCTCCCTTCAGGTTCTGGAATGCTGCAATTAGGTCATACTAAAGCCTTCACTTTTCCAGGCTGAACAATCTCATTTTTCTCAGCCTTTTTTGTAGGAAAGCTGCTCCATCCCTCTGATGCCCTTGGTACCTCCTCTGGGCTGGCTCCAGCAGCTCCCTGCCCTTCCTGTGCTGGGAGCCCAGAGCTGGATGCAGCACTGCAGGTGGGGTCTCAGCAGAGGGGGCAGAGGGGCAAAACCAATTCCCTTGACCTGCTATTTATAGCATGTCTTTTGAAAATTTAAATGTGGCAAATTATATTCTCTTTCTTCCCACAACAACCTCTTTTATATTTTCTTTCTTCTACAAGTTATTCTAGCAGTGAAACATAATAACTCACCACTATTTCCTATGAAATTGTATGGAATGGAAAAATACACACACACTGCACATGCTACAAAGCTGCTGCAGAGCATGGATGGCTCTCTGGGAAGTACCAGGCATGCAAATAGAACTGTTCATTTTTGGTTTGGATTACTGTAAGCCTTCTCAGATTCTGATAAAATTCCTTGAGGCATTCTTCAGAAAGCAGAATGAAAAAGATGAAAAAAAAAAAAATAAATTATAAAATATTTTCACATAAATTGAAAAGTGAAATAACCTTGTCCAGTAAAAGCACTGAAAAAAAAATCAGCACTGATCCACCACAGATCAAAAAAAAAAAAAAAAAATAACTCCACCTCTCCCTCTCTCTGGTGCAGCCTAAATTTAAACTTGATAAAACTCTACTGAGGGTAGCAGCACTAAAGCAGAAATTTGTTCCAGTACTTCCAGTCTCCTTGAGACAGAGGAACATTTCTCAAATGGCCAATCTATTTGAATTAAATTAGGTGAACTTAACATTCATTTCAAAACCTTTTGTTCCTCCTCCTGTCAGCCTTGCAACGCAGGGAGCATAACTCCTGTCTTTGGGGAGCTGTTGCTACCTATGTAATTTGGATCAGCCTAGGTGACTGCTGCTAAGATGCATAAATGAAGCTCAGCCAGCCCCAGGAATAAGGAATCAGACTGCTCTTTTCAGCACTTTGCCTCTTCTTCCTCTCTTATTATCTTCTAAAATCTAATTTTAAAACACCAGATGCAGTAACTTTTATCATTTCTCTTTTTTATGACTAATTCACAGCCTGCATAGGCTTTCATTCTCTATTTTATGTATTTTCATAAATCCTTCTTTCCTCTGCTGTTTATACTGTCAAGTCATTCACAAAACAGTCTCTCCTTCCATTTTGTGTTAAGTCCCCTCAAACACTGAATTTAAAGGTTCCTTCACCATCCTAGCCCCATTTTTACCCTTGGAAACCTGGATGTAGTTTGCAGTTATGACAAGTGGCTCACTGCATGCATCATAATTTATTGTAACTCACTTATATTGGATTTCAGAGTGTTATTATACAATAAATTACAGGAGGTTCACAGGCTGCTCACAGGGACAAGTGAGCTGTGGGCAGAAGGTCTCTCCTACCAGCTCTGCCACCAGCATGGTAATCTCCAGTGGAGCAGACTGATAGATATTTACCCTAAGATGCTGGACTAAGATGCCTTGGAATCAATCTATCAGAGTCCAGTTCTAGATGAAAAGCACAAGATTTATACTTTGGGCTTCAGTGTCTAACAAATGGGAGGAGTTTCTGCAGTGTTCTGGAGAACTGGTTAATGATGACCAACAAAAAACAAAATGTCACCAAAGCACTATGCACAGAATTTTTGACATAATGTGGAAAAGGTACTGAGTCAGAAAATTATCTGGAATAAAGCAGAGTCTTTAATTTATCTGAGCAATCAATTTAAGCTGTCATAATTAAAACCTATTGTGTTTGAGAAATTTCTTGGCTCAGGGAGTCATACTTAAAAGTGCTTAGACAGCACAAGTTTAAAAGAGGGAAATTTGCTTGAAAAGATTTAGAGCTAGCTCTTTAGCTGTGACAGATTGGAACAGTTCCATTATTGCCTGTGGAGTTAGCTGGATTTATACCTGGCAAGGTTAGGGCTGACAGCGTCTAACACATCATTTTCCAAGACAAAATTGTGAATTGTGATCCCTGTCTTTTCCCACATTACTTTTTTTAATATCAGTACTTTTTTTTATTTCAAACTGCTATTTATTTTAATTGGCTTATGAGCTGCTTTTTCCTAAATCAATGCATTCTTGTTACATTTTAAAAATCTTTTCAGAATAAATGTCATATGCAATTGCTTATCAAATCCATCCAAGTACTCTAAAACCAAATCAACTTGATGACTTGTATGAGTAGAAATAACCTGAATCATTTCCACAGCTACAAAGCTAGCATTTGAAAAAAACACCAAACCAATATTAGAATTTATTTAAATATATATTTTAATCACAAATATTTTAGAATGAATATTTGCATGTGTGTTTTCATACACATATAGGTAAACTTCTATGCAACAAACAAGGAGGAGAATTTCACTGGCTTATTGATTTTAACTCCATGGGACTCTGTTTGCTAAATGGATAGCTCTAATTAACTAATTTTGTCTGTCACGTGTAAGCATTACTTGTGGATGCTAACATAATCTTATAGATTAAAGTGAACATTTAATCTTTATAGTCTCACATTTTATGCCATACTATAGATCCTGTTTGTTTATGGAAAATGCCTATGTTATCCTTTACTTCAGTTTAAATTTCAAAATAATTTAGTAGAAATCCATCATATTAATCTGAGAGGAGTACAAAGGGTGGGTGAGTACAAACTTCAGGAAAGTCTTTATGGTGAAAAGATAACTAATACTTTAAAAACTATATAAATCTGTTTACCTTTTTAACAATGAAAATTTTTAATGCATTTTAAACCAATTTTTATTAGTAGAAGTTTAACATCCTAATTACACTTTCTCTACTACAATAAAAACATGGAGATACCATCAGCTTTGGTAAAGTGTTTTGCTAGAAAGGCAAAACATTTTAAGGACAATGTAGAATCACTATGTGCTGTGCTACCATATCTAAAATGATCATTGTATTTTTCTTAGTTATGAAAGTAATTTCCCTTCTATGATGTGTAAGGTCTACAGATCTACCAGTTCAGGTGGAACAGAGAAAATCAGGCTGAAGATAAACCCAAATTTTATTTATAAATACTAAGAGTGCTGTTCTCTTTCCCATACTTCAAGAAATTCAAATAATAGAGACAAGTCATTGCAAAAAAAACCCAAAAACCTAAAAACCAAAAAAAAACAAAACAAAAAGGCCCTCCTCTTGTCTGCTGTTATATGCAAGAAACATCATAAAGCACTTTTTAAACATGATACCACTTTATGATATTGAG
>JACBWW010000078.1:431855-563545 GCA_020086605.1 Lanius collurio | reverse complement strand
GCACAAATTTTCCATGTTCCCCAAGATCAGACAGAAAACTTTGTGCAGTTAAAGGGTCCATTACAGTCCTGACAGGTTTGAGCCCATCAGTACTAAGGATTGCACTTATACAAGGCTATCTCAGCATCATAAAAAAGAAGATTTGAAATTACTGGATGTGTTTCTCTAAAGTATTTATATAGGAACACAAGAAAATATCGAAAAAAAATAGCATAATTCTGTAGATTTGGAGGATGCTAAGTAAGAAAACAAATAGCCTTGAAAAGTTTCTGCTAAGGAATACAGATCCTTATTTTCTAGGGAATTTTCTAATGAAATTTCTAAAGTCAGGTTATCCCTGAAAAAAATAAAATTGAATCTTTTTAGCCACAGCTGAGGAATTTATTCAGAGGATTTTGTGTCTTCATGAGACTTATCAGGAATAATGAGATGCAATACCTCATACATTATAAAACAAGCATGGGTTTTGAAGTGATGCGACTTTTGAAATGCTCGTAAACTGTCAATCCCCTTCCTAATTCTAATCATTTACAAGTAAAAAAAAAAACAAAAAACCCAAACCAAACAAAAAAACCCCACAAAATAATTCCAAACAAACAAAACAAACAATTAAAAAAAAAAAAAAAAACCACCAAAAAAACCACCAAGAACCAAACTCACACTTCAGAAATCATTTATGAATAGAGCATTTGATCCTGTGTGGAGGCACAGAGTTTTGCAGACCCAGGCAAAGACCAAGGGTCCTGTATTTCTTAGCTATTAACACAATTCTTCAGCCCTTTAGTCCAAAATTTCCAGATGTTCAGAAAGACTGTCAGGCTGCTCAAAGCCCTTCTGTCCTGAACAGATGGCAGAGTTTAAGTGCCCAGTGTGTGCACAGAGATGTGCCAGAGTGCTCCCACTCCCCTGTGCAGCGGGGAGTGGCTCTGTGTGTGGTGGAGCCCCTTGCAGATCACTTGTAGAGTCCCTCTGCCATCAGGATGTGTCAGAGTCGCTGTGTTTGTGCTGGCTGCTTGCCCTGCACAGCTCTGGTATGTCTCTGCATGCCAGTGTGTGCTGGATTTCCCAAATCTGCAGGGTGGGAGCTGTCACCACACAGCCCCTCCATCAAATCACGTGGCACTGGGGTTTTGTGCCACAGTTCAGGCAGGGGTTGTCTGTGCCTCAGTATTTTCAATTTTGTCTCTTCTGCCTCTGAAAAGAGAATCTTGAGGACTTCATCCATCTAGAGACAAGTGGAGGTTTTATTGTCACTATCCTTTGACAAAGTAGTGCTAATTATAAAGGTATGTCAAGCTTAGAATAACTGAAAGAAAATCCAAAAGAAATGTGCTAAATTAATATGGAAGTGAGGACCATGGAGTTTATTTAACTTTTATGGACAATGAAGGAGACACCATCTTGAGCTGAGATCTGAGTAGAAAACCAGACTTACAGCCAGGGTAACAAAAGATCCCAGTAAGGTGAAAGAGGCCATGCTGCAACCAAAGAAGAAATCTGAGGACCACTTGCAGTGTTTTAAAATTGTATCCAGGGATAATGCCTTAAGAGTCTATTGATACCTGGAAAGATAAGTATTGCCTTACATCAGTTGTGTTTTGACTGCTCCTGCTAAAATGCTTTCAAGGGAAATACTGTTGTTTGTGTCTTAAGTAAATGGGCATACCAGCCACTGCTCAGAGTTACCAGTTCCATTTCCCTGTCTTGGAAAGCTTTCTGTTTTGTTCAGCTTTCAGCTAATGAGAAAAGGTAAATTTTGTGCCTATACTGGAGCACACAGCCATGACAATGTGTGAGTTTTCCAGGTGTGGCACACACAGATATCAAGTGCCCATGGGACACAAAGGGCCTGCTTCTTTGTATAATGGTGTTTATGAAAAAATCTCCAACAATTGACATGTATGCTACTAAAACAAAAGAAAACTTCAATGCCAACTCTAGAAGGTGAAGAAAGACCAAGACAAAAAGACTTGGCAGTCCAACAGATTAGATTATCTAAGGCTGAACTGTTATTTGAACTGTAGTCTCCAGATCCATAGAAACAATCTGTGTGTGCCTATTTTGTCTAACTAAATTAAGAAATTATTTTTTCAGAGGTTCTATCCCAGGTTCTATAAGAGAAGGCTGCTAAAGTATGTGGTGTTGTGTATTCATAATACAGACAGAAAAATATGAAGACACATTTCACATTGCAAAACTGCTAAATTTGTTTCCATAGTTTCTCAGTATAGAAATTGCACTGCTATAATGATATTTGTTTTAAGTATGACCATTTCTTTTAGGAAAAATCCCTATATGAAACTGTGTTTGTTTCTTTTTACAGTTTATTTTTTCTTCTCAAGCTTGTTTTCAAGCTACAGTTCAACAGATTATTCAGGACAATATAGCCCATGTTCCTAAAACTTCTTGATTAATGTATCAATTATAAATTTACAGTCAGTTATCTGGTCTAATAGATTTCTCTTTTCCCTGCCAGCTCAAGGAACACTAGGAAAAATACCATGTCTAGACTGTGGTGGATCTCTGAGAGTGGGGTTTAATTTGGCAGAAATTAAGTGTATGTGATAGCACCATCTACAAGTAGAGAAAGAATAGTCTGCCCATGCATAATAAAGCAGGTCACTTACATCCTATAGGGCAGCAAATATTTGTACCTCTGAAGAAATAAATGGGGTTGAAAAAGCTTCTGAGAGAGGTTTGTAGTTCCCTTGAATGGTACAATTATTTCTTCTTGCTACTCTTTGTTCTGCATGCAAACCATGCCTGGATTTCTGCACTCACTAAATACTCAGCTGGTGTAGGTTCATCCCCTCAGCAGAATATTTGCATGCCCTCACTTTTCTGGCTTGTTTTTACTGCAGTGAAGCTGCACCTGATTTACAGTGTGTGAGAGAAGACAAACCAAGCCTAGCACACACAACTTACTAAATGATTCATAACCACATGCCAGTGCTTTCTGAGTACTTAGTACCACTCATTCAGAGTGCTCCTTTTCAAGGAGAAAGAGAAAATTTATCTTCAAAAAGACACTCAATAGAACATGGTTTGTTCATTTGCTAGCAAGACTCTGGGCTGATCATGTACACAGACCTTCAAGTAATTTAATAGGAAGAGGGAATACCTAAAACATGCTTTTCCCCCTTTGATTTCAGTAGCAGTTCAAACAATATATAAATCAAGATTTGTTTTAGCAAGTTCCTGTTTGCTTTCTATTCTCTCTCTGAAAATTACTTTTTAGCTGTACATTCCCCTTGGTTCCATTGTTAAGTATGTCATTACAAAGGAAGAAATGCAACCAGTAGATGGAAATACTCACATGACAAAATGATTTTGATAGCACAGATTCAATATATGTAAACACAAATAGAAAATATTCCCCTGCATATTCCCCTGGAAACCACCTGGAATTGGAGGCCAATCACCTGCTGGAACTGGAGCCTTGCAATGCTGTCATATCACAGAAGACAAACACAAGAATAACCTACTCCCCAGTCCCTGAGACAAACACAATTTAACAGAAAGTTGTGTAAATATCTGGTGAAACTTTGCAGTCTTATTGTGGATTGTCTATAAAGCTTCTTGACCTCCTAAATTCAGCCATAGGATTAAGTACATAACTGGATAAGCATAGAATAAAAAGGTCCACAAAAAAAAAAAAAAAAAAGTACTGTAGAATTCAACCTATTACTTTAAATGGCTCACTCTCCAATCTCAGATTATCAGTTCTTTCATTGTGACATCTGTAATTTGCAACACAGGATCTGCAGAAGCAATATTAGAGATTTTTTAAAGAAATATTACCAAATTTGAGTCAGACAGAGACTTATTTTCCTTAAACAAGGGCTGCTTGGGTGCTATGGATTATCTTCTAACCTGAGGGTGCAACAAGGGTGTTCAGGATGCCTCAGGTGTGCTCAGTATGGGACACAAGATCCCCATGTCCTTGGATTCTTGAAGAAGAGCTGCTCTCCTGACACTGCTCCTGGGATGACTGCTGTGATCCCATGGAAAACCTTGAGCATTTTAACTCAACGTCACCAAACTGCCAAGGGCCTAATGGAAGAAAAAGCTCACATACTCAGAGGTAGGATGTTTTTTGCAGTGGGTGTTTTTGGAGCTGGGTATGTCCCACATTCAAGATGCTCTTTGCCATGAACCACAGGAATAGTCCTCTAATTTTGCTTTAAGTAGAAAAAGGCACTGTGTCAGTGCATGTGCATCAAATAACACCCTGTTCTCATCACTCAAAAAGTGTATATTACACCATAAAATGGCTGCAATACAGCAGGAGAATTCACAGCCACAGACTGGTACTCTGTGTGGCAGTTTGTACTGCAGTTAGTCAATTTATACATGATTCCACACAGTGCTATCATCAGTCATTTCCTCCAACAATCACTAGCATAGGCTAGGAAGAATAATTCTTTCCTCTCTGGAGATTCAAAATCTGAACTATAATTGGTGAAGTGCCGGTGCCAAGAGAAAGCCTGACATTTGTTTATTCCATGTTATATTGGTTATATTGCATCTCCCTAACTGCTGTAATTAAAGTTCTATTGTGTATTTATCCTATATTATAATTATATTACTACTATTTATACTACTATTATATTATCACAATTATCAATAATATTAATATTAATATTTTTATTATTTATTACATCTCTTTTTATTATATAATTTCGATTCCAATATATGTTTCAAGATACACATAAGTNATTATCAATATTAATATTTTTATTATTTATTACATCTATTTTTATTATATAATTTTGATTCCAATATATATTTCAAGACACATGTAAGTACTGCTAACATGAAATAGGAAACAATCCTTCAATTATTAAAATGGGTACTATTACCTTCATAAAGATCGTTATTTCACTATTTCACTGTCTTGGAGAATCTCCCCATGTTTTATACTTTGCTGGGTTTTTCACATTTTTGTTTTGTTTTGCATTACTTTTTCCGCATTATTGGTTTTATTACCAAAGTCTCTCATAAATTCTACTTTCTTATGGGCTTTTGGTGGTCCAGGTCAGTGCTTTAAATTCTAAACCTGGTTAGATCAGGACTTTAAGGGCGTTGAGCCATTCATTCCATCAGGATTAGGAAATGATTGCGTATTTATGTAGAGTCCTAAACCAGAGGCTGTTAGCTTGACTTGAGGTGCAACTGGTTATGGACATAATCCAGTGCTGTGCTGAACTGAGACTTTGCCAACTTCAATGATCAGAGGAGAAATGAAAACCATAAAAAATGTAATGGGATGAAAACTGTGAATGATAATAATTATGTTGGGAATGTACAGTTAAAGAACTTGGAGTTATGCTCATCACAGAACATAGTATTTCTTATGAGAGTTAATTAGAGGTTGATCTGTAATTCTTCAAATCTCTCAAAATGTTAATATTTTATAAGGTCCTTTACTACTGAAATGCCACAAACCCTTTTCACCATTATGCAAATTAAGAATATACAGCATTCCAGGAAGGAGGCAGCATTCTGACTTTCATTCTGTGAGCCTGTGGGGAAATAAAAGCCCCAAATAATTATGTTGTGTATGGAAAAAAAGGGTAAGCAAAGAAACAAGGGAAAAAAAAGAAAAAACAACATGGAAAATACCTCTGGGTACTAAATAATTCCTCTTAACACTTTTATTACTTAGAGAAAAAACTACCAGACTTAAATATTCTCCCAACTGCAAGATGTACCCAATTTCTGCAAACAGCTAAATGCTAATATGTTTCTGGTGAACATACTTAGGAAGTAGAAACACAACAAACAAAAATCAGATCCATACTCACAAGCTGCTGCTAATATACAAACTGTTTGATCATACATTTCACTCAAGTCTTTGAGGCTTTACCTTTGCACAAGCAAGAGTTCAAGTCTCGACTTTTAAACGATATTTAATCATATTTACCTTGGTCTTCGTCTTGTTGTTTATCCCCCTCACCCATGCCCTAGACTGGCACTGTGATCTAACAGCCTTTTGGGATTGAAAACCAAAATTGTAGCTTTCCAGTTGTGCATGGAAGACCTGACTCCAGCCAGGTTTCTAACTGATATCAAATAACTGTGTGGTGCATGGCAGAAGGATACAGCTTCCAGCAAGGACAAACCTCCCTACTCACAGAGTAAAGAACAAAACCCTTGTGCTGAGGGCTTGATGGTGTTTTTACTGCTAATACCCATACATCTATGCACTGCAGAATCAGTTGTCTCTACACACAGATGATTTATTAAGCCTGTTTTTTGTTGGTTTTTTTTTTTTTTTTTTAACAAAGAAGCTATTTCTGCACTTGCAAATGATAATATAGGTTATTTGAAAAACAAAAAATGTATTAAATTTCAGTGGTGGCATAATGTACTGTGGAGTAATTCAAAAGATGTCTTACCTACAATGTGCAGGTAACAAGGTCTGTACCTCAGAGAGACCCAGTCTGGATGCTCTGGTCTGCACAGGGCGTTGATGTTGACTCAGCAAATTACTTCAGTACAGGCAGAACTAAATCACATGAATAAAACCTCCAGGAAACTAATAATAAATTTGAAATTAGACATCTATTTAAACTGCTAGTTGAGTCTCCCTAGATAATTTATTAAAAAAAAAAAAAAAAAAGAGCTTTTTTTATCAGTGATTTTCCTATGTAATTACTGCACTTACAGAAAAGCATAGGAGTCTTTTCTGAATGATGAAGTTTAAAAAAGTCTCTCTCTTTGCTTCATTATTGTACTGTATAGATGCCAACAAACTTAGTAAATCGAGATTAAAATTAAAACTCCTGGTGTTTGCATAACTATGTCTACCAGTATTTATTGGAATTTCTCTGCTTTTGCTAATGTTATGAAGCAGAATAATGGACAAGGATGTGGAATCAATTCTTTCTGAGCTGCAGCAGTGTGTATCTACTGAATAATTTGTTTTGCCAGCTTTACTGGCAAATCCTTCTCATTCTGCTCTTCATCCCTAAGGAAAAGGAAACTGTTTCCACTTCAAAAAAAAGGTATGAAAGTCACTCCTGGGTTTGTAATTAATTTCTATTTTTTTGTTACAGAAATCCCAAACTTTTTACTAGCTTTTCAAAAGCCAGATGTTCCTGGCAAAGTGGCATGTTCTCGGAGCCCACAGCTGATTGAAGGCATGCTGGGATGTTATAATCCTGTTTTGGCTTGCTTTCCTAGCCAAAAGAACCCCAGGGTCACTAATTGTCCTGATAAACAGCTCTTCTGAAACTTTTATTATGAAAGCAAATAATAAATAAAAAATTACCTACCATCCTAAAGCATAAAACAATGTGCAATAGTGCTACTGCTCATTAAAATTCACTTTGGCTTGGATCAAATGATTAATCATTAAATACAGATATATGACTCCATATAGATAAACAACAAAATAAAGTTTGGAAAATATAGGGGGAAAACAATTTGTTCTTAAAAACTAAAAGTGCAAGACAAAACCATTATCCAAGTAATACAGCAACTGTAAACTAGCTCACCATACATCTTTTCTGAAGACTTACATGGACAAAATATTTTTCATCGCATAGATATGTAGACAGCCTGAACCAGGAATTGAAAATAATAGTTATCAGAAAGAAATGTATCTTCTATAAAAAGTAGAAGCACATCTACTCTCTCCTCAGGGATAGCATATCATGTATATTTATTTATGTGCACCTATTTCACTTATAACTCATGGGTCTGCTTTCCCTTTCATTTTGTATTGCTGCAGCTAAAGGTTCATCCAGCCTAAATGTAAGTAAATAGAATTTATGCATATCTAATCTGGGTGATAACCAATTTTTCACTGGGGTGACTATCACACAGGTAAGTGCACCCACTTTTTTCTTTACCACTGTATAAGTGGATATGACTATCAATTTAAATATTAATGAAATGAAAAAATAAAATGTATGTAGTGAATAATAATTTCATTATTTTAGAAGTCTAACAGATCTGTGAAGCTGTTGGTGCCTTGAAGATATGCAGACAGCTAAAATGAGACAGCTCTCATGTATCAAATTAGTCGTTTCATGTCCTTGGCACTTCAAAAATCTTGGGGTAGGGCTGCTGTCCTACAAATGCCAATGCAATAAGGGTAACACTGACCTTCTGCATAAACCACGTCAGCAGAAGCGCGTTGGCGTCGCAAGCAAAGCCCGGGAGAGCCCTCCAGGGGTGATTAATACTGAGTCAGGAGCCATAACTCTGATGAGCCTTTAATACAGTAAAACCAACAGAAGCAGTTAAGGGCATTGTCTGAGAGAAACAGAGAGGAATTTAATCAAGTTGCTAATATACTCTGACCAGGACTCTCAGGTGCTCTTAAATGGAAAGACAGTCTTGAAGGGATTGAGACATTTCAGCTCATGGTTCTTAGGGGGCCAGTTTCTCTTACAACTCTGCTGGAAACAGAGAGCAGTGCCTTGGTAAGCATCCATCACTTCTGCAGGCCAAAATGATATTTTGCATTCACATTATTCACTTTGGGTTACATGTTGTGATCTGATGAAGGACAGAGGGCAGAAAGGCTTTATTCAGAAGACTAATGTAGTTCAGCAAAGTAAATTTCCCTTCTTACAGTCAGTATTCCAAAGAGAATCCTGTCCAGGAAATATTCAAGCTACAGCCTCCTCCCTATTGTTAAAAATATTTTGCAACTGAACAAAAAGTACCAACAGGGACTATGCAGGCAATGCATTGCCTCCAACACTGAAAGCACTGGCATCCTGAAATGTGACAGCACTGCAAATCCAGAGCCCTGGCACTCATCTGGGTTCCCAAAAGCTTATGGTTAAGATAATAGCTGCATCCATTTATACTTATTAACTAATTGTACTTGGATATTAATGCCCAAAGATGAAATACTCTCATATTATTCCATGCTGGTAACAGCATAGTGGCACAGAAAAGGGTTCAGGAGCACTGAACTACATTAAAACAGACATATTTTGTAAATCTGCTGACATCTCTTCACTAATTCAGTGAGAAAATGTACTCAGACAGGCAAAAGCAGGCAGCAGTCATTCACTGATACTGGCAATATATGAACAAAGGCAAACCTAGAGATGCTTTGTAGAGCATTTTATGCCTTTTTTTGGAAGATGTTATTGATCTCCATGGACTGTAAATGAGAAGGGGATTTTAAAACAGTTCTATTTCTGTTCATGGAGTAATTTTTAATTAAATTGGTATGTCTTTATCAAATTTTTTCATCCTCTTTTCCAATGAACAACCTCTTGATATCTTTAAATGACTCACTTCTTTCTAAATACAGCATTGTATCAAAACATAGTTTTGCATATTGAACTGTGAAAAATGTACTGAAGTCAGTAAGTCTTAAAGTCATTGGCAAAATTTCCCACTAAGATCTACATTAATTGATCTCTGTGCAAACAGTGACTTCCAAAATATTCCAATAATATTATAGAAAGAACTAGACATTTGAAGGTGCATGTGTGCTCGATACAGAGCTTTTCATTATGCAATTAATAGTGAAGAACTAACATTTGTAGTATTTTTCTAATGAAGTAAACTGTACTCTGCACTGTTCAATGGGAAATTTCTGGTCTTTCCTGAGGAGGACTTCCAGTTCACAGTTGCAAGAAGATGAAGTTTAGCACAAAAAGAAGAAATAATCTGGGACAGTGGTAGATGGCCCATGGAAACATCATCAGATAATGAGTTTATTCACCATATAAGTCCAAATCCTGAAAGCATTATATGAATATTCAACTTCCCTAACACAGACAGCCTCACCTGCTGTAAAACAGGTGTTCATTTAGGTAAACCTAGACAGATAGAAATACTTGGGTGATTACACTCTGACAGACACGCTAAGTTTTGATGAATGCTTTTTGTAGATGTGCCAGTGCAATAGATGTCTGTGTTGGCTCTAATAAGTGTTGACTTTTCAGTTTCAAATAGTTTTTAATGATATTTTATTTTCATATTGAGCAATATGGCATATAAAACCAAAGTATCTGTGAGTGATTTCCTCTTATCTTGCATTAGGAAAGGGAGAGAAAGTATGGATCATGTAAGTAGGACCAGTAGTTTCTGTTCTGCAAAAAATGGATTAAAAATTCTTGAAACGAATTTTGGATTAAGTTCAGTGACTCCATAAACCATCAAAATGGCATGCAACATCAGCAAGAATGAGTTCTGCTGAGCAGACTGTTAAGAAATTAGCAGAGATTCTAGAACTATTTCTTTGCAAATATACCACCAAGATCAGAATAAAATCTGATTCCTACTGCCTCTGTGCAAAAATGAAAGAGCTTCTCTTTTCAACTCCATTGAAAAAATAGGGCCATGAAAAATAATTTAGTTTGAATGCTTATCTTCTCACTGTCCACATAAAGATTATTTTATCTATTTTGATTTTTATAGGTAACAGCCTATCAGATTGTGTTTAAAGCATATGATTTCTGTGAGGAAAAGTTAGACTGCAGCCAAAAAGAATAATCTCTTAATCATGCCTACCCAGGGTTATACAAATCGTTTGCAGACGAGTTCCTTGTTCTCAACACTGGAACCAGAGAGTAACATTGTACATAATGGTATATATCATATTTCTACATGGCATTTCAGTTTCCTGAATTACTTGATCACTTAAAATTTTGGTCCCACATCTGACTTTCCATCTGATTCCTTCCATCACTGGAATGCATCAACATGCCCTATCTGAAGAAGCCCTGTATGTCAGAGGAAAATAAGCCTCTAGAAGAACTCTGATCTGAAAAGTAAGGAAGTCTAAGGACAGCAATCATTGGTTTTGAAGTAGATAAATCCTATGAGTGTGCTCCATGTCCTGAATTTGCTAAGACATGAACTTGAATGCGGTGGGACTGTCCAGTTGCTGGAGATGTATCTGTAATCCCTGCATCATCTGGGATGATTTAATGTGCTGCCTGACCGGCCACTGTGGGTCCTGCTGTGGCAGCAGCTGCTCACTCTTGTTGAACAGGTTCTGCAGCCACATCTAGGGGAATGCTGATCATTACAGCTCTGTCCCTGATACCTGCCTGACCTCCTACTTCTGGATTTTCCCCGCCTGGTCAACCCCATCACGTTCCCTCTCCACATCCCTGCATTCCTGTTGGACTCCCATGAGGTTCTGGACTAATGCTTGCTTAAGTCTTGGGGAAGATTGATTGGAAGCAAGTGGGTGGAGACTTCAATCATCTTTGATTATCCAAAGGAACTGGGGTTGCTCAGTACTGCCAGCATGGATTGGGATGTTTGTGTGGCTGGGTAGAGAAACAGAAAATTCACCATCCTGTCAGTTTGATAAAATGGACAGCAATGTCCTTACAGCTCTTCCACTGTACTACATATGCTCTGCAAAAGGGAATTCCCAGGAACAGAAGAATAAAGGAAATGGATTAAAAGAGAAAAAAAAACAAACCTCAAAGCTTCAATAAATATAGCCCATCCCGAGGGTATAAATTCACAAGGACTAGTATGCTAGCAATGTTCTTAGCGTGCTCTGGAGCACTGACCTACAGCTTGCCTTTCCTCCAGTTTATTTTACCTAGACATTCAAAAGAATATCAATGTCTAGAAGCAAAAAATCTATGAACTTGAGGGAAGTTATAGTATTCTGCTTAGCACAACACTCTTGTTATGCTTAGTATGCAGATTAAAATAAATCTGCTCTTCAGTTTTATGTCACTTCAGGCATGACTTGTGTGAGGAACCTACTGAAATCAAACATAACATTTCATTATTTCTCAGCTGTCTGTGGTTAGGGAGTGATTCAAGCATCACTAAAGACCAAAAAAAAACCCAGTACCCTTCAAACCAAACAACCAATCAAAGAAAGAAAAAAACCCCACACCATATCCACCTACATGTTTACATGTATCCATATTTACATGTATGTATGGTAATATATTCAAAACCATGTATATGAAACTAGATTTAAAATAAATATTTCCTCAGGCTACTGGAATCTGTAACAATTAATTAGCTATGAAGCTCTCTAATCTTGCACAAACCTGGAAAAAATTATGAGCCAAGATGATTTGGGCAACTAAGCCAAAAGAGATAGAGAGAAGAGAAATGCAATTGGCAGGACCTACATTTTAATTTTCTTGATACTATGAGTGAAATTTCTGCTCTAAAAAAAGAAAGTAATTTTTCAAATGAGCTATTTAAATTAAAACATGGCTTGGTCAAGTACCAGCAACTAAATGAAAAATTAAGTGTGAGGGATCTGAGGACAAGTCATTTAAGTGACACAATCTTGTTTCCTTATCACTTTTCTGGGCTGATAAAGGCACTCAGCATTTCAGACATTACACAGCCTTTTCTTTTTGGTGAAGCTTTCAGGCATAGCTGCTGTTTCCTTTACCCTTCAAATCTAAAATTAAAAAACAATTACATAAAGGATGGAAATTAATTTCTGTCTTAAGTGCAAGTTTCTGCAGAATATTGAACTCAATTAGATTCTCACTGACCACAAGCATGAGCCATGAGGAACACAAGTAGAAGAGAGCCTGTAAACGGTGTAACCAATACAGTGCATGGTGGGACAGATGTGGTTTGGACTTCTAATTTCCTAAACCACACATGCATGCAAGTTCAGGAATTCTTCATGAAGCAACACTTGAATGTCTAAAATAGAGACATAGATACAGATATAGATCCTATAGATAGATATAGATATAAAGATATAGCTATAGATATAGATAGATAATAGATACATGTACAATTCGTAATGTATTTACCTGTTAAAAATGGCTTTCAAGTTAACTATTAGTTCTTAACTTCCACATATACACCCATTGATTTTGTAACTTTTTCATTTATTTAAATGTTATCACTACCTTAGGCTGGCATCAGGATGATAGTTAGGTCTGATTTATAGAAGCATGGCATACAGCCTTTTTCAGGAAAAGTTTTTCTCAGAAATACCATACAATACATCATTTTAATGTGTAAATTTCAGTATATATATCTATCCACTAATATCTTGATACTGCAGGTGGTTTATTGCAATTAATGTTACCCATTGTTAGGAATGATCATTAACTAATTTGCAATTGTCAGCTACTCAAATCTATTTTTATGTAACTCTTGTTACAGTATGAATAAAAAATTAAGCTGAATTCATGTGAAAATTTGCATAGAGAAAAGAGGAACAAAACATCTAATTAAGGCAGACTTCTGAAGGAAAGAATGCCAACGTTTATATTTTAGTTTATTCTGTAGTTTTAATCTGTGCTCTGAGGCTGCACTGAGGTCAGTAAATATACTTCCCTATGTGTCTCAGAAATTGAATCCCAAGTTGTTTGGATAAGTGATATGGTGAGAGGTAGCTTTTTTCTCATAATTGAAAAACTGGGTGCTCTTCCATCAGCCACACTGGATATGACCTAACCAGTATCAGAGATCAAGTTGGCACTGCTCAGTCAGAAGAAATAAATGTATTATCCCTGTAGAAAATAATAAATATTTTTTCCTCTAGGTATTTTGGCAGTATTTCTTGGTTTTGCAGTTAGCTTATCTGCTATTCAAGCGATAATTTTAGCAATATTTATTTGTACATTGCCTGCTTAACACAATGAAATGTTGCCCTTGGTTCTTCTGTCAGCAAAAAAACCCAACATGATAATGGTTAATAATGATGAAATAATTAGCTGGTGTCTTGAATTGCAACATAAAAAACAGATGTGTCTCTCTTATCCGATGGGGAAAAAATTCAGAAAGAAGTTTGGAAGTAAAAGGAACTGAGCTTTTCAGTGTCTGTCTGAATAGAGACAGCAAGGGAAGAAGCTTCTGCAGTGACTCTTTACTAGAGAAGAGCCTCCCCCTTCCCCTCCCCATTCTCCTTCCCCCTCCATCTACTGTCTAGGTGCAGGCAGGATAATATTAACACAGAAATCCAAAAGTCCACTTTCACTTCAGTACAGGTGACTGGAAAAAGTTATGCTAACCAGCAGAACTGTGACAATGTGCTGTGCACAGAACATCTTCACAGAAGAAGTGAAAATTTGAATGTTCACTGCTGAGATGACTTAAGGAATACATGAAAACACACATATGCTGCTGGAAATTGATTTTAACCCCATGGTTCCAGAAGTGGAAAAGTATGAAAATAATATGATGAAAATGAAGAATGTGAAGGAACAAGAAAAAAGATGAAACTGTGTCTGCTTACTGCCCCCCAAAAAACCCCAAACACATTCTAAGTAAATGGCACGGCAACATTTGGCAGAAATATGGTTTAAGCACAACCCCTATTCTGATACAAACTAGGAACCCTGACTTTGCCTCTCATTTATGCTAAGAATGAATTCTGATGACTGACTGGTTTTTTGCGTTCCACTGATCATTTTGGGTCCATCTGTCTTTTCCCTCTCATCTGTGCAAAGCAGGGATTTTGCCATGGTTAGCAATTTCTTTAGTATACATTTACAAAGGCAGTGAGGGACTTCCCTACTGCCTGCCACTATACATCACTGACTTTTATCAGCCACATAAGCTTATTATCATCTTTGCCTTTTTTTTTTTTTTCATAGAGTGGAGTCTTCTCTGCAGCAGCATTCAAAGTGAATATTTAGTAGTTTACCATTTACTCTAAAATTTTTAGTTTTTATTTCTGGGGCAGCATCAGGCTATCCAAACATTACTGCATGTCATTTTTGCTCCTCAGATGAGATGGACTTCTAATTAGGAGTCAGAAATTGCATTTTACCTATATTTCCTATTCAAGTACATGGGAGGACTGTCTGCCATGGGAAGGACCCCAAACTGGGGCTGTAGGAAGGAGTGGCAGAGAGAAAGCAGCATCAACTGACCTCCAGCCCCATTCCTCACACCTCTGTGCCTCTCATGGGGAAGGAGGAAGAAGAATCATAAGTGAAGTTGTGACTGAGAAGGAAGAGGGCTGGGGAGAAGGTGTTTTTAGTTTTGTTATCTGTCGCTCTTGCACTGTGTTATAAATTGGCAAAGAATTAATTTTCCCAAGTGGAATCTGTTTTGCCTGTGATGGTAATTGGTAAGTGATCTCCCTGTCCTTACTTTAATCCTTGAGCTTTTCCGTCATATTTCCTCCCCATCTTGCTGATAAGAGGGTGAGAGAGTCTCTGGCAGCCAGATAAGGTCAAGTCACGACAGCTGAGAAACATCAGGATCTGATTACAGTAAATGACATTTCTGGAGACACCTAAACTTGTGGTTGATGGAAAAACTGAGATCTGATGAGAAAAAAGTGTCTGAAAACTGTGTGAGAAAGCTTAGGTAAATATGAGAATTGCTACTAGAATTTGCAAACAGGATGTCATAGAAAAGGAGTTTCCCAAATGGATTGTGAGGTTAGACTTTCTTCCTGCTTCTAAGGGGAAAAATGAGCAAATGCTGCAAATTCCCTGGCTACCTCTTCAATTTGCAGTGTTCAAATGTGTGAGTTCTGCATGTCTGCTGCGCTAGCCAGGTGGCTTTAATTGTAAAGGAAAGCTGACAGATATCTGCAATTTGGTCAAGGGGCTGTAAGTGTATAAGCACAATACATTTCCAAACAAAGGAGTGACCGCAGATTTAAGGGCTGAAATTCCTCAACTTCCCACTAATGTGTCACTAATTTCTCTACAATACTACCTTTACATGTTTAACAGTGTGATATTTGGGGTTTGCAAAGGAGTTTTTCACAACTTAAACAATTCACAGTTAATTCAGCAAAAAGTGTGCAGGATTTCACATTTCTTGGACTGGACTGTGGGGATTTGAGGCCCTGGCTGGTCAGCTGGAGTAAAAATAATTTTTTTTTTTGCTGGTTGGTAAGTGAAATAAGAATCTGAGTCAGCTGCAGGGAGATTCCCTGGCTGGCTGGCTGGTGACAGAAGTCTACTAGACTATTTTCAGGAAAGGAAACATGTTTCTTTAGCATAAACAGAGGATCAGCGAGTGTTATTTGACATGTGTTGGTCTGTGCTACATGTAAATGATGACATTTTCTTCTTCAGAAGAAAATCCTAGATAAACTCTGAATACCACAAAATTTTAAAGCCTAGAAGAAATACACATGGTGCTTATGAACCATCCCATGGTTGATGGTGACTTACACATATGTTTTAAATTGTGAAGACTTTAATCCTGCAGCTTGGGAGTGTCCCTTAAAATTAAACAAGAGTTATATAGGACATTGTGGAATTCTTTAGAAATTAGAGCACGTACCTATAGATTATGAATATTTTGATGGTTCTTAAGCTATTTTATACCACTCAATTTAAGATACAGGGAGCTATAACCTCAAACCAAATGAGGTCACTGGTATTGGTAGAAAAGGAGAGCTTCAATCTTGTATTTCATGAGAAGAAAAATTCCCCTCTGTGTGATAACAAGCATGGTGGGCAAATTAGCTGATTGACCCCAAGTCACTTTTGATTTCTGTGAGAGTTTAAGACAGTGATCCCGCTCTTGAAACCAACATTCAAGAATTTTCTGCTTTAATGGTGATTTTTCCCAGTAAAAATAGCTGTGAAATGAGTCTTGTGTGTTGCAGATAACCTGTGCTAAATATCAGATCCAAGTATGATGAAACAACATAGAAAAATCTTGCCTGGTTTAAGATTTATCAAAACAAGAACTTAAAATTAAGTTTAGTAAAAGCATCAAATAATTTTCAGTATTAAAGGAGAAATCTTAGAGGCACACTGATTGGGCTTTAAGTATCATCATTTTATTCTTAAAAAAACCCCTATGCAAGCAGAGGGCTTGTTTCATCACCAGACATGCTACCAATTAAAACCAGGAATAGCCCAGGATATACAAGGTAAAAGCCTCCATTTCTCTGTAAGGCAACAGAAGTCTTTGGTCTGTCATAACTCAGAATATACAAATGTGAGCACTTGCAGCAAAGAACTTATTAACTGGCTTGAATTTCACCACAAAATTTACTAAGAATTTAGGGGAAACTCTGAAATTTTTGGGTTTTTTTCCTTATCTCTTTTCCCTTCTCCAATTTTAAAGAGATTAGCCAAAGGGTGGCATTTTACAATGGCAGTATTGACAAAGGTTGACTATCTTGCATTAGAACTCTTTAAATTTCTGTAATCTGTTTTTAAACAGTGTTTAAATAAGCAAGAATTTTAGTATAGATCTCCAGATATTTGATCATGCTTAAAGCCAATTAAACTGCATACTCAAGATATAAAACAAAAGTAATGTTCTTAAAATGCAAAGGGGGAAAAGATCTGCTTTGCTCATCCCTGAATTGGTCAGACAGTTAGATTAGGTGGCCACTGTAATTCTTGTCCAGCTAAACTATCTTATCCTATCCTATCCTATCCTATCCTATCCTATCCTATCCTATCCTATCCTATCCTATCCTATCCTATCCCATCTCACATAAAAAGTGTGGTGGATTTTCACAGGTCTACATAAAATATCCTGATTGCAAATCTTTCCTAAAAAAGTATTTATATGATCAGTAAATTGCTGTTACTGTTTTCAATTAAACTACTGGATTTTTGAATCATAAAATTAAGACTGTTTTCTTCTCAAATGCATCAAGGTCAAGCATTATATAAGAGCTTCAAAGAAGCTTCTACTCTAGGAGGGTAATACATAAAGATTTGCTGTAAGGTGTCAGACTACTTTTATCAAGTCAGAAAATAATAATGGAATTTGTACTCTCTGTAAGGGCAATACAACCAAACTTTCTGAAGCATGTCATTAAGAGTTTTGGACAATCATTCCAAATTGACTTTGACAATCTAAATAAGGCAACTTCATTATTTAAAAGATTTCTAAATCGGGACCTACTTTTGTCTGCCTCCCTTTATTCATTAATTAAATGGTCTTGTATTTGATCTCAGGCCAGCTTAGCTTCTGTACCCACTTTCCACAAAATGATGCCGAAACTTTGTTTCTTTATTAATTTTATTGCTTAATGTGAGAACTTGCAACATTAAAACTTCACTGCCTGAGACCTCAAGCAGCCACATTACTGTGGGGTGAGAAGTTACCATGTGCTGACAAATCCACAATAAATGTCTATTTGAATGCTCTTAGCCTGTGGCAAATGCAGCGTAATTTAAGTTAGCATGAAAGAAGGCTAAGCAAACTCAATTTATTTTACATTTGCCATGGGCTAAACGAATTCACAGTGGACATTTGCTGTAGATCAGCTGCTGTATTTATGAAAGCAATTCTTTTGTCAGTAAGACTGGTGTGAAATCAAAGAACAATCAGGGTAGAAATCTGTAATTCTGGTATTGCAGAATACAAGTATCCAGGTAGTCTATGAAATCATCATTCCCTCAGTGTGAAATACTAGAACAAGTATATTTGATGGGAAGAAGAAGAGTTTTGGAGAAGCAGTGTTTGTGAAGGGTAATGTTAGTTTTTAACTGGAACCAGAATAGTTCTTTCATTGCCAAGAAAACATAAGAAAAAGAAAACCAAAACCAGAGACATCACTTTTGCCATTTCAAGTAAAATTACAGATTTAAAAGTATAATGAATGGAGTTGCACAAAATACTAACTTTTCCTTCCTGGAAATGAATGGAAATGTGCCAGTGATTTTACTAGGAGCAAAGGTGTGTTCTGTTCTGCTCTATTTCTTGGCTTCTCTTAGTTTTGTTCAACACTGTACAGCCACTCATTTTAAACATGGAAGTTGTAGCCTCCTGAAGTGTAAGAATAGGGCTGTTGTCATCTTTCTTGCTGTCATGTAAACACCTTCTTAATGAACAGATTAGATAGACTATTCTATAGAAAAAATCTACAATGTGAGGCAGTGTAATTTTGTTTGTAGGAGGCCATGAAGATGCTCAGAGGGCTGGAACACCTCTCCTATGAGGACAGGTTGAGAGCTGGGATTGTCCAGCCTGGAGAGAAGAAGGTTCTGGAGAGACCTTTATGACACCTTCCAGTACCTAAAGTGGGCCTACAAGAGAGCTGGAGAGGGATTTACTCCAAGGGCATGTAGTGATAGGACAAGGGCCAAAAGCTTGAATCTGAATGAGCAAATTTAGGTTAGTTATGAGGAAGAAATTCTTTGCTGTGAGGATGATGAGGTCCTGGCAGAGAAGTTGTGGCTGCCCCATCCCTGGAAGTGTTGTTCAAGGCCAGGTTGGATGGAGCTCTGAGCAATCTGAGATAGTGGAAAGTGCAGGGAGATGGTTGGGGGCTTGGAACTAGAGGCTCTTTAAGCCCCCTTTCACCCCAAACCATTCAGTGGTTCTGTGATTCTATGATAATGAAAGATTTTGGCAAACCCCCCCTTGGGCTTAAGAGTTTTTCTCCTCATGTTTTTCATCTCCTTTCTCTACTGTACTTGTAGTGAAACTCTCTCTATAATGCTTAAATGTGGATCAAATTTTTGAATTAACTGATAATGTTCATCTATCACAGCAGGCACATGCAACTCTTAGGTGTTGGTCTCCTCTATTGCCTCTATTGGCAACAGAGCATATTGTACACATATACTAGAAATTTAAAGAGGTTTTAAATACTATGAACAAAGAGCTGATAAGGTCAGAGAGACAGATAGGCTGAGAACATGAGAGATGCCCCCTGCCATCTGCAAAGCTGGTAGGTAAATTCTTGCTAGTCATCCCCACACACTGTTGTCTGCAAATTATGTTCAAAGGTATTTAAACTTCAGTCAGCTCAGGGAGTGGACAAAATCAGTTCAACCATCTGCATTTAGGACTTGTATCTACAGCATACATCTAATCTCTCTGCCTTTCAGTTTCCTTCTCTGTATAAAGGGTAGTTATAATTTCATTAAAAAAAAAAAAAAAAAAAAAAAAAACCAAACAAGCAAACAAAAAAAAACCAACCAAAAAACCCAAAACAAACAAACAAACAAAAAACCAGAAAAAACCCAGAATATTTGCTATGAAAGAACAAAATGTTCAATGAAAAAAGATGATCCTATCCAAGAATGAGAAGATAACTGCTAGGCTGTAAAGAAACAGTCATTTTTCTGTCTTTTTCTGCAGCTATTTATCATTCAGTGTGTGACAACTTCAGCAGGATGTAGACAGTCCCCTCAAACTGCAACATCCATAAATGAATGTTTGCAGTACTTTCCTGGATACAAAGATTATCCTCGAGCAAGGAGAAATGATGACTGAGATACCTCACCTCCTGATGTGAGTAAATAAGCTATTTGTCACTTGAAGTGAGGACTGGTTGGGAACAATACAACAGCAGGGCTGGGGGTTGGGAATAGAAGGAAATGCCTTGCTACAATTAAGTTACAAGTCCTCAGAACAGGGAAAAATCAAGTAAACCTGCCTATTTCAAATTTCCTCTTGGAAACCAGGAGGCTGTTTTCACTTGCTGCATGTTGTATTTTGCAAATTCCTACTTATTTACCTAAATCTTTTAAAATAGTCTTTAAAGGACTCATGACACAAGTTAAGACATATGATTTGAAGATAAATTTGAGGACAGTCTAACTACCAGTTAATCATGATGATGTGGTGGCTTGAAAGCGTGAGAAGATCTAAGTGGGAGAAGATCTATGCAGGAGAAGATCTAAGCATTTTATGTGTTTTACATGTATTTCTTCTGGTGCAGTTTCTTAAAAGGCACTGGCAAAAACAGGAAACTGAAAAGGATGATATTCAAGCTTGATTTGGTCATTTTTTTCCCCACAAACTTCTCCAACATGAGTCTTTTCCACAGACTAGAGTTCTTCACAAACTGCTGTGGTATAGATCCTTTTCCTTGGGCCCCAGCCCTTCAGGAACACACTGCTCCAGCTTGGGTCTCACAAGTAAAAATAAAAAATAAAATAAAATAAAAAATAAATAAAAATAAAATAAAAACGAAAGCAGTGAAATGTGGCCCTATATTAAATGAACAATTCTCTTAGATAAAACTATAAATACATTCTAAGAATTTTCTATAGAAAATTCTTCACATTTTTCATCATCCCCCACCTCAATGCACAAACCTGCTGTCTACCTTTGGTGATCCTCAAATATTTATTGCCTCTGATAGTGGTTCTCTAAAAATCAGATGATCATCTCTTTGGGACATATGCCAGACTAGCAATATCCCAAAAACTTTAGTCCATAAGCCTTATGAAGTGTTGCTGGCACTGGTGGCTGAGGCACTTAATTTAATGAGATGGGCTTGCCATTGCTGAAACTGCTAAATGTGTTTTCAGCAGAGCCAAGGAAAAGTATAATTCATTAGACCTCTGACTGTGTTCAACTACTGTTATTGTGCTGCAACATTTTGAATATAAATACAAAAGGCCCACAGAAAGCAGTATTTCACTGCTTGAATTTGCACATATTGCTGAAGGCCATTTCAGTTCTCCTGCTGATGTGTTGCATTGCTTTCCTGGCTGCCACTGCATAGCATATGATTATATACCTGATGCCTATAAAACTATGACAAAACACACTGTTGTTACAGCATGTGACTATTGCCCTCTGTAATGACAAATGACAGCACACTTTTGCAGTAGGGTGGCTTGTCTCTGTTAATACAGACACTAACACAGTTATAAGAAAAAGAAAAGGAAAAAATAATAGTGCTATGATTAATAATTGAGTCTGAAATAGGCAGAAAATTAGATTAAAGTCCTTATAAAAAAATCAACAACCCCCTCCCACATGTTTTGCCTTTATTTCTTTCATAAGAATAAACAGATGTCAAGGAAAATTATGACTAAGACAATGAGGAATTCAAATCTGAATATTTCTGCTATTGAATATTAGCCTATAACACTTCTGGGTTAAGATATGGCATTTCTTCATGCAGTAGTACAGTATTTCTCAAATAAAGTGAAGTGAAAATATGTATCTATATTGAATTTTAGTAAAAAAAATGAATTCTTACAGAATTCCATAGCATTGCAGTCATAACTGATCATACCACCACCAGCTTTACAGTAGTGAACTCTACCAGAAAAGCTGATGAATCATGTGAACTACACCTGCATATTTCTCAGTTTCTGTCACATTCCAGTTTGTTACTCATTTGTATTTTATCTTTAGAAAGCCAAATGCCAAAAGTTCAACATCTTGTATAAGGGAATGAAAGAAATGTGCAGCTAGATTTCAGTAAAATCCAGCCCCAGCCTTCCTCCTTCTTAAGTGTTGGCAAAACTCCCATTCCTGCCCCTCTAACCTCTCTGATCTTGATTCTTTTCCTCCCTTGCACAAATGGTCCTTATCATACCAGACACTTGGCAGCTCTCTGGAAAGAGGCATCCTGGGATGCTTCCCAGAAGTTGCCCCAAAACTCCTGATTGTTGTGCAACACCAAAATGCCATAATTATTAAAGCTTCTTTCATTATTAACTGTGGGGAGGAATTGGTTGTTTCTTCCTTAAAATCTTCATTAATGACTCATTTTCAAAACTGCATCTCTGCAAGCATTACAAACTTTGTATCTACAAGCTAAATTCTCACTCCTATCTCAGACTATATGCAGATTATGGTACATGTATATCATATAAAACTTACTGTACTCTTTATTTCCTGTCCAGCTAAACAATTTAGAATAAAAATACAGAAAATAATCAAAACAAATAATTTATTTCCACATTTCTGAGATCCTGTTACTGACACCCAACTTCATTCCTCCCTGTTGGAGATCTCTTTATTTTAACAGAGGCTGTGGCACTGACTGTGGATGTCAGAAGTGGAACTGCTTAATGTCTTTATGTTTCAGTGTGAATGGCCTTGTTAAAGAGTCCTATCAGTAACAGTCTTGTGATTTTCCAGTGCATTATTTGCACAAGATCCTCAAAAAAAAAAAAATCCCCACAGGAGGTGTGCTGTTCTTGAAGAGTTCTGTGACTTCACTTACTGCTTAGCTGCTTAAAAGCCAGTCCTACCTAGAAAGAATATCCTTTTCCCATTTCCACAGAAATCAGAGAACTGCCACAGATACCACAAAGCTCTGAGAATTCTCTTATGACATCACCAGGGAGTAACTCTGCAGAAGACATTTTGAGGCAACTTCTATGCTTTTTCTTCCATTTTTGACACTTGCACTGTACTGTCTGTAATGTTGCCTTGAAAACTTAAAAGCTCCCTGATAGTTTTATTTTTCAAATCTCGCAGTCCAAATATATGTACAAGCAAATCCAAAAAGTTTAACTCAGAAGACTACATAGAAAGACCTTCAGATCTGCTTCGATGGTGAAACTCCTGACACGCCCACAATACTGAAATGATCACTTTCTCAGAACTATACCATGGTGGTTTGTAGCTATTAAATATCTTCTTTGGAATGAACCTTTGAGATTCATGCTCCCTCTCAATCTCTGAGTTAAAATATCATTGAGTTTCACTGTAATTTTTGAGATACACTAAAATGTTCTGCAGCAATTATGAGAGGCCAGAGTTGAACAAACCTACGGAATTTTAATGAGTTTGCAGTGGTAATTATTTTTAATTGACTTCCATCTCATTAGAGTACCAGGTGGCAGCTATGTAACCTCACCATGGATGCTGATTGTCTACATGGCCACATATTTCTCTGCAGACACTAATGAACAGACACGTCCACAGCATCTGCAGTGTTCTGCTAACAGCAATTTGCCTGCTCCTTTGAGCAAGAGGAGTCTGACTCTGACCTCACCCACACTAAAATTAGCTGCAAGGATATCACTGCTTCCTACAGTTTCCAGTGCACCTTTCTTAACAACCAAAAATAACTTACCCAGGTGCAAATGCATTAAGTTCTGTTTCTACTGTGAACTGATTGAAGACTTTTACTCAGCACTTTAGAAACAAAATTATCCCAGTTCCCTGTTCACACAGCAATATAGCAAAAAAAAGGAATGTTCTTCTACACTTCCTTCCCTTCTACAAGAAGTTTTTTTATTAAAATAATTAATTATTAATGATGGCTTTAAAAAAGAATCAATTTTTTATGTGATCAGAAGAGGGAATTTCAAATAGTCAAAAAAAGCAATAACAACTGAGGTTTGTCTTATGTGTTTGTTGATTGCCAGAGGAATTCATATGTTGTTATTTACTGAGGAAAAAAAAAAACCCAAACCCAAAAGAAACCAAAACCAAACAACTTAGCTTTGGTTTAAGAAAAAAACAGAACACTGTGAATTTAATTCCATAGTTATACAAAGAGTTTCATCTTTGTAGGATCGGTACTTTTTAATATATGCAGATTAGAGACTTGCATATAAAAGCATACACTACAGGGGGAAAAATCTAATCTATACAACAACTTCTTCTTCTTACTTCTGTAATAAAATGATTGTTCCACCCTGTTATTAAGGCTGTCGAAGAGTTCTGGTGTTCCAGATGCCTGAAATCAAAATGATTCCTATTAAAATGATACATTACCAATGATAAAGTTCTAGCTACTATCTAATAACTTTGCAATATCTAACAGCTTGTGATGAAATAGATGTAAAATTCACACATCTCCTCTGTTGTTTTATAATAGAAAGAACTTCTAGGAGATAAAACCTGTAATGAAATATCATTAGATTCTCTTCTTTCTGTCCAGATAGATGCCAAATTCTTTATACTTTCTCTTTTTTAAGAACACAATTCTACAGAATAATTGATCAATGTATTTCATGTGTCTTTTTTTCTTACCTGCATATTTTGCCTTCTTCTCAGGTATTTATTTCAGACCCTTCCACTAGAGAGTTAGAAAATGCATGCATTTTACCTGTTTCATATTAATAATATACATTTATATGGTGTTGGTTTTCTGCTCCTAATTCAGCCTTAAAGCCACTGTTTCTTTTAATTAAAATACTTTCTTCCATTGGCACAAGGCAGTCCAAAGCATTGTCATCTCAGAAAATGTCTCTTACCCTAGATATCATTTAGAAAATATGGATTTTATCATGACCTGGAGATTTTTTTCTGGCTCTAAACCAGTTATATTAAACGATATTCTTTAGCTAAAAGTTCCTCCTGCCTTTGAGTTCCTGCACTATGACAGGACAAAATAAGCAATGGTCTTAATAAACCTGCAAACCGTGTTTCTGGAAATCAAGGTGTTGTAAGCTGGATCTGTTGCTGCTTGAAAACCTTGGATTAGAAAATTTTTCTTCTTTTTCATACTGAAATTTTACAATTTTTACTCAAAAGCTCTTTTGATTTCTTCATATGCTGGAGTTTTTTTCACAATAGCCCTATTAGAAAACTAATCATAGTAAACTTTCTTGGTGCTTGACAATGGTTGATGAGCAAGAACAGTTACATACGTTCCTTTTTATCCAAAAGGCTAAAATAAATACTGCAGATTAGATTAATGTTCACAGCAACAATTTCTCCATTCATTTCTAAGGATTTGGGATAATTAAGAGAAGAGCAATAGGTGTCTAAACTATTGTTGGAGTCAAAGACAGACTATGCAAGCAAGAGTCAGGAATGGATATTACCTAAAAAATGCAAATGAATTCAACAACATGTCCTCTGTCCCCCATGTAACATGAGTGGGTGGCATTTAGTTGGTGTCTTCATATCTTAGGAGAACAGCCTGGTCTATTCTTATGATCTACATGATCATACAAACATAATTTATCAAAATCATTCATTTGCAGATACAGACCACAAATAACTCCAAACTCAAAGAAACATTGCACTGCTCTTCAAGCCCTACAAACAAACAAAAAAAAAAGTAAATTTAGATATAATCTCACTTTAAGTGAGTGGGGTTTTTTATGCATAAGGAGACTTAAAGCTTGCCCTGGAATTGTCTATGAAAGAAGTGTGGAAAATGCAGTAAAGCTTCTACATGAGAGGCTGCAGGTGAGTTTGCATTAATCATGGAAGGTTCCACAGTTCAAGCAGCACTCTCTCCTTTGCAAATGTGTATTTTTTCTGTTATTACCTTACAATTGTGTCAGGACTTTGTGTATCAGCACAGCTTGAACTCATCAGTAGCTAAGCTTGTTATGGATAATCTTATTTATTCTACCACCTCTCTGCAAGATAATCACATTATGGTTCTCTCAAGGGCTTATCACCTTGAATCCACCCAGGACCTGCAACACGCACACAGAGGGAGAAAGATGAACAGATGAAAAACCCAGCTAAATGTCTCTTCTTTATGTTTAGAATGATTACATCCAGACTGAAAATTATTACTGCTACTATAAAGTCTTTCTAAAGAACAGAATTAATTGGCAGGAAAATTAAATATAAATGTTATGAGTGACAATTTTGATAAGGAATGAGCATTTACATTTTCTATTAAAAGCATAGAAAGCCTACTATATTAAAAAATGCTCTTATCTGTAATGATTTAAAAATAGTCCCAAAGACTACAGATATGATTTCTCTAAAAGACCAAGATAATGGTTACCATTTAATAAGGCACAGTACAAAAAGGACACCTTCTTCCAACCTTTTAATAAGCATATGAAAAAGTGCAATACATTTGTTGAGTAACTGAAAACTGGACATTGAAAGGAACTCTATGAAATCCTGCTAGACATTTTGCTCAATGCCCAGATATTTGAGGAGACAGAATTACCTATTATTTCATCAATCGGCGTTCTAATCTAGATTGGATTAAATGCTATTACTTATTGTGCTTAAATCGATCTTCCACTGGCAAAGAGATGTATCAGTATGTTTCTTTAATAAAATCCAATATTATGCACAAATTATAAGGATAATTGTTTTGAATGTAACGGCTTTTTTTTTTTCCAAAAGCATGCCAAATAAAAGGATCAGAGCCTGTCCTTTAATATGCTTGGAAAACACTTCACAAACCAAGTCCAAATTAATTTTCATCCAGGGAATTCATATTATCCATTAGGACTTCCCTTTGAAGATGGACTTTGACCCTTTGAGTTGTTTGATCCTATTTGATCCAATATGATGACTAAATCAGTAAAATTAAGCAGCAACTCTGTGCCTTCATTGTCTTTTCAGACCAATTTTGCTCTCACTTGTGTCTATTAAGACTCTCTTAAATACAAGATTCTCACTGCACACAGTTCAATATGTCCCCATTTCCATATGTTGCCAGTCAGCAGAAGTTCTGTGAAATATGGAACCAAGTTCTGTCTCCAGAAGCACTCGTGTATTGGTAGAAATTTGGTGTCCCTGTGGGCAGAACACAACCTTAAATGCCAGAGCTTTTTATTTGGCTGTAGCCTTGTGTGACTCACGTGGGTGTTAGTTTGTATTAATAAACATCAAATACTTAATTCCCATCTATATAACTGCTCCTTACACAAGCACAAATGTTAGCACACCCTGTGTATTGTGGAAGGTGATTAAGTGTGAAGTGCTATTTTGAATTTCAAGTGGATCCCTCTGAATGAAGCACAACATGCTGTGCAAAGTAAAAAGACTCAAGTGTTTGATTGGGTCTTCCTTTCTTTTCTCCATAGAGAAGAACTTTCTGTGTTGGGAAAAGAAGACACTGACATGTCTTAAACCAGAAACAAAATCAAGCCACAGAACTTTTTCAAAAGATGTTTTGTGATTTAGATGTAATACTTTTAAATGTTTGTTTACACAGTATTGTTTTGTGACATAACTCTGCTGTGATATATGGCAGAAAAAATGTATGGTAATGAAAAGAGATTGTTATGATCTACTTTTTTTCTAAATAATTTCCAGACATAGAAAAACATATCTAAAAATTCATCAAAAAATATCATTTATTAAGGAAGATAAAGACACTTATTCACTGAAGCTAACTTGAATAGTACCAGAAAAAACACGTTACACTTAAGGAGCCAAAATTAGTCAAAATTATGAGATTCCAATACAGCTCTATTTCATTCTCCTCATGCTCAAATATTATTAGACTTTATTTTCATATTTATAATTCCTTATTGTATTTTCCACATAACCCACCCTTCATTTACAATTTGGAAGGGGTTTTAACCACTGGCAAAGAGCATGGTCTAGGGGCCAGGTCCTGTTCATAAGGCAATTTAACATGTCTCTGCTGAAATTCCTAGAACAGAATTACATAATGTTTAGATCTCTAAATAACCTTTCTGGATCAGAAAGCAAAGTAGGACAAATGATGGTTTATTGGACAGCCAAGAATCAAGCAAATTTTTTTTTTGTTTGCTTTGTTTAATTAGCTTGAGCTTACTTTTAACCTCATTTTAAATACTTGGGGTAGCAGTAAATGATGATAAAAGGAAAAATGCTAGAGACTGGGGGGAATACCAGAAGTGGAAGCCCGGGAAAATAGAATCATTTAGGCTGAAAAAAACCCTTGAGATCTTCAAGTTAAACTTTTAACCCAACACCACCATGTTCACCATGAGAGCTAGGGGTTATGAGGAAATAGATAAAGAATATTTTGAGCTTTGTTCTTATATTTTACCAATAATTCAATCATTTATAGGTGTTTTGGCTGGGCCATTTGCTGTGCTGTGGGCTCAGAGGTAACCACCCAGAGCATCAGACTGCTCAGCATGCTCAGTCCCACAGGACTGGCAACAGAACTGAGCTGGCTGCCTCAAACATGGCATTCCTCAGCTGAAGATTTCTAATTAATTTTTAATGACCCCTGTGCATCTCACCTTACCCTCATCAAGGACTTTTTTATTTGGTGTACCTCTGCTCCTTGTTAGTCCAAGAAGAGGAGGGCTGACCCATCATCAAATATTTATGTCTACAATCAGATGCTCAACAGCTTATTCAAGAAAAATGTCACTGACCCCTCTGCCCCTCCTGTGTGTACAGAAATCAGTGATCCCACATGCAGGTTACTGAACTTTTAAAGTGTGGCTGGTGACTTTCACATAGCACACCCTGTGAGAAGATAATAAGTTAGCATTTTTGAGAAGACATATCTTGGCATTTTATCACAGATGAGAGATTTCCTTTCTAGACTTCACTACTGAGAAATGAAATGATAAAAAGAACCAATCTCATTCTCCAATTTCTCTCCCTGTGGCAGTATCTCACCAATTTTCCTTGATGAACTAGAAAGTCTTAGATGACTTCTAGGATTTTTAAGGAATCTTCTATTTTCTCTGCAGTGTAGTCACCTTTTTTAATCTATTGTGAGCTCTTTTTTTCCAGATTTCAACTTTTTGTTTGGAAACAAGAATCCCAGATATAATTCTAGTGAATAAAGTGTATGTTATCCATCAAACCATCAGTACCACTCAAAACTAAACACAAATTGTTTTCTTTGCTTGTATCTATCTGCTCACTGATTTAAACCAACCAGTTAAAACCAAGAGGTGTTTCAGGCCCTTGATTCTTCATAAGTATTTAAGAATGTTGCTTCCTGTTGTTAATGTGTACATGCTGTAACTTCTTTTAGTTACTGATATGCTGTATCTGTAGCAAATGCAGAAGTTAATAAAATATTGCAGACAGATTTGCCTTGTAGCAAGGTCTAGACTGCTTATTTTGAATTCAACATTCTTGCAAATTCAACCCTTTTATTTAGTGGCCTTTTTTTTCATTTTTTTCCATACTGCAATCTTTATTAAAACAAATCTCAAATATTGCCACTAATACATTGCTTACATGCTTACTAATGTACTTTGCTTACATGCTGATATCCATTTCTGAAGAGAATACAGAAAGATCAATAATTAAAAATAAAATAGTCTATTGTAACTTACAACACTCAAGCTAAAAAGAAATTTATAAAATAAAAAGTGTAACATTTACAGAGATTTTAACATATGGCATTTTCTTATTTCAGATCATTTACTTCAATATACACTTTTGTATTACGAAGGCCAGAACTTCTGCCAGTGTGAATAATAACAGTTCCCATATTTTGGGCATATGGTTTATTGGAACTAAGAGCCTGTGCTTATAAATTAAAATTATTCTTTAATGAAATTCAAAAGACTTATTTTTTCGTGGGCTTTTGTTTGTTTCTTTCTTTCTTTTTGTTTAGTTTTTTTTTTTTCTTTTTTTTTTTTTTTTCAGTTTGGGTCAACATGTGGCTGAAACATCTCTGCAAATATACATACACATCAGTGTTTACAGGGGATCCCAGGGAAGACCAGTTAAATAAATATCACTGTGTTAAGCCTTAATTTCTGACACCCACAACCGAAAGTTTCCCAGAAGTAGCTCTCTGACAATCCCAGGAAACAACTGCAGTTGCTGCTCCATAATACACTCAAGCAAAATCAGTTAGAAACTTCAAATATTTCTCTTCTCTCCTACAGGTAGGAGAGCCTCCTGGCCCCTTCACACAAACATTGTCACATAAAAACAAGCAACGGGGGGTCACAGCTTAGAATAAAGGCCCTGAATTCCTAATGGATTCTGTTTAATAGAGACAAAATTCTCCTTTGCTTCCCTCTTCCCTTCAGACACCTTTGCATATCAGCTCTAAGGCTTGTCTCATCCAGACCTGTGAGGTTCCATATCCAGGTTCCAACGTGATCAATCATCCCACGAACAATTGTAAATTCTGTGTCACCAGAATAACCACCACATACATAAAAAATGCAATTCCCAGGCTATTGTTAGGGTGAACCTTCCTCTGGAGCTGCCTCTGTGTACTTGTGGAGTCTCTGTGACTCTTAGACTCTCTTAAGGAAGGAATTGGGTCTTTCATTTGCATCTTTATACAGCATTTAATACCCTATCAATGCTTGCTATGTAATTAACAGAAACATCAACTAATTAAATAGCTTGATTGAATTTGTCATGCTAAATAGATGGATAGAATGCTTTAACTGGTCACTATGGATGGACAATGGGTGAGTGAAGTTCCTACTTCACGTTTCCACATTGTCAAGACTGATGACAGATTTCTTGTCTTCAGAATTGAAGGTATTTAGAGAAGAAGTGCATTTAAGGCTGATATGGAAAATTCATTAAATTCACTGTATCAATAATTTCAATAGAAAACATTCTTGTATTAGCATACAGATGAAAAATAGATCTTTTTCATATATTTTGTCTTAACTGCACCACTCTTTCTCACCAATGAAAATTTTGCTGGGTAAACAATCACATTTTTTCTATGTGCTTCTATGCAAGTTACTCAGAGAATTATTTACAAATACTGAATGGTTTGAAAAAAAAAGGCAAATCAAACTCTACAAAAAAAAAAAAAAAATCCAAGACAAGAGACCAAGCCTTAAAATACCCCTTAAAATTCCACTCAGTAGGAGGCTGAAATTTCCACCTAGTATCAATGTTTCCATGAACATGTCTACATGTGTCAAAGCATACCAGAATGAAATATAAGAATGAAACATCCCTCAAGAGCAGTGTGGCCCTGAAATCCAGGGACAGATGCAGAAGAAAGAGTAATTCTGGCTGAGATCCTTGCTGCTCTGGGAAAATATTCCAGAGTCTCCTCTTTTATTCCACTGCTCACTGCTATCATGGATGTAAACAAAAATAACCCCATGCAGATAACAGACTCAGACAAATTGTAATTCACATCCAAAACAAAAGGCAAAATCTAAAAAAAAACTGGGTTAACCACAGCAATGTTCCAGTGATATTTTATAGGATATAGGTCCAGTGTTACCAGTTAGGGACATTATTTAGTTTGCTTCACCCAAGATTGAGGGATCACCCCAGGGTGTCCAGCACAAAAACAGTCACTCACTTGAGCCTGGGGGAATGGGAGGGTGGGGGGCACTGTGTCACAGGAAGTGCCTTTGGGAAGAATCCCAATCCCAAGGGAGAGCTTCCAGTCACAAAGCTACTGCTTCAAGGAAATCCACTTCAGGGAGTTTCTGCCAGGGGCGTTGTGATGTGCACACCACAGCCAAGGCGAGACAATAAGGCTGGGAAAGGCTGCTGGGAACCACAACTCTACGAGCTCCACAGTGGCCTGTGTATGAATAAACTATTAAAAACTAATAATCAAATATTATTTTTATAGTTTTACAAATATTGCAGTAAATGGAAGATCAGAATCTGCCAGAATTTGATAACAGTCTCAAAACTAGATCCCTTAAAGTCAAAAAATTATGAAAGTCTTTAGTATGCACTAAGGGGTTTACCATCATGGATTATACCTCTTTTTTCTACTTTGATCCTTTAGTAGTTTATTGTATCTGATCTTTTCATTCTCTGTTTTTTAGGTCTCCATGAATCTGCTGCTCAGGTCTACTGGATGACTGGGCTAACAAAGACTACAGGTATCAGTGTGTGAATTCCTAGCCTAGTTTCTAAAGGCACATTGCAAGACAAAATTTTAAATATTGTCTGTTTTGCAGTTTCTTTGTTAGAGACATTTTTAGACTATAGACACCCATAAAAAATGCATTAAAATTTAACCTTTCATGAAATATTTTTTAAAGATAACTTCATGTTACAATATAATTAAATTCAGTTTTATGGAAGATAAACTGTACACAAACTGCTGCTTTTATGATTCTGCGAACTAGGACATAATCCATGTTGCTTATTAAAGGCTGTTTATTGAAGGCTGAGCATTTATTTTGCCAATCTGCATTATTTCTTTATGTTAGCAAGAGAAAACTTGAAGATTGAACAAGATCGGCAAAGAGACTAACAACAAATTGCAACTTGGGCTAGGCCTAAAATGTTTGAAAGCTTTCAGTAACTTTTTTCAACAAACCCCACTGAGTCACAGCCATCTATCTAAAGAATCCAAAATACATTACTAGAGTGGAAAAAATACCAATCAAAATTTTATTGTTGTTTATGACAGTGGCTCACAGATTGAAGTAGTAACAATGAAAACTAAACCTGAAGTGGTTACTTCAACAGCCCCCTAGGATAGATCCCTTACTAATATAAGCCAACATAAAACTGCTCACCAAAAAAGGAACAGGCTGCTAGAGATCAGCCTCTGAGCTCAAAAGATTGGGGATTTTCTTTCTATATTTGTGATTTTTTTTTGGTACTGCTTAGAAGCAAGCTTTGCACTTGTGAGGAAAACTCTTGTAACTTGCACTTGTCTTTTGTACAGGGCCCCACCAGAGAAAACCCATGCATCATTCAGCTTACCTCATTCATAGAAGTAGTGCATTTACTATATTAAGATAACCTTTTAAGCAACGAATTAATTAAAAAAATTGAATGAAGGCAAAACAAATCACTGGCACTTTAATCTAATTGTAACAGAAAACTCTGTGTTAACTGCTGATCCTCAGAGAAAACCAAAACCAGCAAGAGGAAAATATTACCACTCAATAAAAGTCTTGACAACTTCCCACTAAAGACGTGAAACACAATATGCACACATCAAACACTCACCAACTTATTGGATCATTAGGTAAAAGCCAGAGTCAGTTGAATAGAGTGCTGCTCTCTTTAAAGCTGAAATATTTCCTGGTACAATAAATAAAATATTCCCTGGTACAATAAATAAAGCAGGCAAAAATAACTCCACATAATAAGAATCATTAGGAATAGCAAATATTAGAAAGGAATGTGCTAAACTGTCTCACTTTGAAAAGTTTCACTGTGAAGTTAACTTTTTTTTTTTTGTCATAATGTTCAAAAAATAATAGCAATCCAAACAATGTTACTTTCCTTCTTCTGTAAACACAGAAACCAGACTATCAAGGACATGAAATTCAAAGGTTTCTCAGTGGAAGTGGAAGAATGCAGATGGAAAGGAAAATGGCATCTGAAAATGCTATTGCAAATAACTCCCATTGCATAAATGTAGAAATAAGGGCAAACATTTTTTTTTAACTTTCTGTTCTTTGAAAAGTATTTTTTAGCCCTCCCCTTAAAATACTATCTATCTATCTATCTATCTATCTATCTATCTATCTATCTATCTATCTTCCAGAAATCCTTCTGATTTTGCTCCATCCACACCTTCCAGACCCCCTTGTTCTTACTTCTCTTCCACTTTATAACAATTTATTACATCTCACAACAATTCTGTTTCTGCCTCCTTTAGTGACTCCTCTCTTCCCACTTCACCATCATTTCTTCCCTGACTAATCCCTCAGCTCTATTTCATGATCCTCCTCTCATCCTTTGTCTCTCAAGTCTCCTTTTCCCTCTTTTCCAACTCCACCCTTCCTTTTCTCCTTGCTGTTTATGACTGGGAGGTGAAAACCTCTGCACTGACCTAATGAATATAACTCCTGAAGGTCCTCTCCAAGATGATAAGCATATTCCAACAAACCAAATATTATCTCAATAGAGACAAAAGTGCCCTTTTCCATTACATTTACCTTTTTTTTTTCCTTTAAACTCTCTTGATGTTCCTGGTGGATTTTTGCAAAAAAAAAAAAGAAAAAAAATAGTCATACTTGGAAAATTGTAGGAACTAGGTTAATCAACTATTAATGACTGAGAGTGAGTGAGGAGGTGTGAATTCCCCTGACTTCTGCACTGTCTAGGTCAGCTGCTCTCATCAGCTGTAGATCTGTTGACAGTCAGGGACCTAGGAGGATTTATGCCATTTAGAGAACCACTCCGGTATTTGGAATGCAAGAAAAATTATGAGCCCACCTGAGTCCTGTGTGTGGAGCCAAAGTCAAACAATATATTTTCAAGCATTTGTTCATGATGAACCAGGAAAACAGACTTTTTAGCAGCAATCAATTACATTTTATATATATTTTTTTTCTTCTTATACAACAACCGAATGTGGCAAAGTAACATAGCTTTCATTTAACTGTTGTTTTTAAAAAGTACTTGAATAGTTTCTTTCTGATAAAAAGACACATTGAAAATACCATCTTGCATATATTTACTTTTTTTTGGTAACAAAACGTATTTGCTCTTCAACGTTCTCACACTGTTAAACTCCTTGAAAGGCATAAGGCACAAGTGGCACACAAGCTCTAATATTATAGCATTTGTAATTAATTGGATTTGCAGGACTTGGACACAAAACTGAAAAAGAAATGTGCAATATTGTCATTAACTATTAACTGGACTGCCTTTATGTACAACTGTGAGTATAGTACTTTTCTGCTTTATGTTCTGGCTTTTGGAGGAAGCCCTATTCAACAAAACCTCTGTCACGTTCAAATGATGAAAAAGAGTTTCTTTTCACTCAGTATTGAAGAAAATGTGTTCATCTTCTCATCCAGAATGAAAATGTTCATGGGACATGAGGGAAAATAATAGATTACTTGGACAAAAACCCTTTTTTGTGGGATAATTTTCTTGATCTAAGTTACAGTGGTTGTGTTCATGAGCTCCAGAGGGGATGGAATTCAGAGATAAGGAAAAGACATTTGAGCAAATTTTCTTTTTGTATTTTTGAAGCCTGTATGAACAGCTCAAACTCAGAGACAGCAATGAAATTTGGATAGGAAATACTCTTTTTTTAACTTAGCTGTTGTCTAGTTCAAGAAATCAGAGAGTACTCTCTTGAAATAACTTGGGAAATATTGGCTTTATGTCTTTATCCAGAATGTACTACCAAAAAAACTATTTAAAAAAGTTAAATACACTTGGAGACAAGATTTTAAGACAACATTTTATGTTTCAAAAATCTGCTTTCCCACAAAAAAAAAAAAAAAAAAAAGGAAAACAAACAAAAAAAGCTCCAAATAACGAAAAAAAAAACCAAAACCAACCATGCTACTAAAAATGAAGTCTCCTACATTTCAAAGGCTAAGCAGGGGTGGAAACATCCAAGCTTTAAGGTACCTCTTCTTAATAGGCAAAGTGTAGTTTTCTGTTCCATTTCTGCCTGTTTTCACCTGCTTGTAGGGCAGTGCTGTCTCTGTAAGACAATTACACTCTGTAGGCATTCTCTGGGAGTTTCAGCCCAAATTCTTTTTGTTAAAAATGTCTTATAGGGTTTCAGTGTCCCAGCACCTCCTGTAAGTGTTCAGGGTGGCAAGGATGCTTAGTACCCAGCAGAGCTACATAAAGAAAATTTCTCAGGAAGGCTCTAGTTGTGGGTCTTCAGCAAGGAGATCAATAGACACAAACATTGCAGCCTCCTTGCCTTGGGGAAAAGGAAAAAAAATCACATAAGCAGAATCAATGGCAATGTAATATGAATGGACAGGAATAAGATCAGAATATTTATGAAAGCTCACAGCCAAACGGATTTTGCTTATTCCTCACACGATGCAACATCATTCCCATTTTTACTGTGCAAAGTTATGGTTTTGATAAAATTTTCTCCCCCACACCCAACAGTCCAAAGAAAATCTATCTTCCTTATCGAACATTGGGATGTCAAAATCCTTATAAATTTATGGGTTATAAAACATGGATGTAAATTCATAGTTCAGAAACATCTCACATTCTCAGAATGCTTTCTAGTTCCCCATCTGCAATATAAAGTCAGACTGATCTTTCTAAATCAAAATTGCATTTTTCTGACACTTCATCTCTCTGTCATGTTTTCTCCTCACAATATCTGTGCTGCAAAACTCCCTTTCTTTATCCATTTATAGCATCATAGGACACACATCAATTTTACAGGTAACAAGACTGATGTATACGAAAAAAATCTTATAAATCACATTTGTGGAGAGGAAAACTCTGTTAAACACCACAGTGATTTAAAGAAAACCAATTTGTTTTGCAATTTTTTTCAGCTGATGTGCAATATTTTGAAATCAGGCTCTGTCAGACATATTTATTGTGATGTTGTATATGATGTGCAATGCACATAAAGATGTGATAGGGTGTATTTTTCCTCGGGAAGAGAAACAGCCTGGCTATTCTTAAGTGCTGAAATACCCCCAACTATTCTTTTCTTCTCTCTCATTACAAATTTTCTTACATGTTAGCAACCCATTTGTCCTCTCTGACAACAGACAAACGGTGAGTATGTTGCAATTTTGACAACTGCTTTCCTCCTCCAGTGAATTTGGATCCCAACAACCTTCCTAACTGGACATAAGATCATGAGTGAATCCTCTATGAGCACTGAATGATTACCTAGGGTGAGCTTTTGTTAGGGATTAGAGCTGGTCTGTGTGTTGCTTTGAATAAATTTTTGCAATCAGATACCGCCAGCAATTCTCAAGCCTCTACCTGTCATAATCTTATTAATAAAAATTGTTATTTCATGAGCTATGAGTCCATCAAGGGAGTTAGCACTTGTTGCCAATGGGGAACACAGATAAAAACGTGGAGAGAGAAGAGGTCACTTTTGTGCTCTGTGTGTGTCCCTGAACAAGCCAGTCAAACTGCCCTCCTGCTCAGTGGGCTGCTCATTGAAGGGTCCCCAAAAGTGGATGTTGAAAAGCTGGATGGCCACAAAAGGCATGGCTTTGCTGGGGTGCTGACAGACTGATCAAACACAAATGGTTTGGGGAAATCTCCCTTTTCACGTGACATGGATCAAAATTTGCAGTGTCTCCTTCACCTGTATGCTGAACTAATTCCACAGAGACAACTGTGAGGTGGAGTTAGCATACAAAAGCAATCCATCCCTATTTCCAGAATATTTCAATTAGCTAAACAGTTTCACATATCCTATTGGTAGTTCCATCTGTATAAGGATTCCACAGAACTAAGTATATTTTTAGAGAAGTCCCTGGATTAATAAGAATTGGGAATCAAAACAACCCTTGACTATCAGCAGCTCATCCCAGATGAAAAAAGACAATTCTGTCCCTTTACATTTCAACAAAACTTGATAGACTTGCATCTTGAAACACTTCATTATTCTTTTCAGAAGAAGCAATATCTTTGATTCCTTATTCAGTTTGACACTCAGCCTTTCATCCCTTATTCCCCAAGGCTTGCCTCAGAAAGATGATTTTTTTTTCCCATTCTAGTAGTGACCAGCATAGTATTAGCCAAAATTCTCAGCAACAATTGAAGGAATATCAGGCTGGGGCTTGGGGTCTAGTAAATTCACCTGCTTTATTTCATTGTACCTCAGGTACCTCCTGTTTCTGCTCCTGATCTTTAACAGCATTGCTTTGCATGAATCACAGATTTTTTTAGGGTTGAGAAGAACCCCTGGGAACCATCTGGTCCAACCCCTCTGCCAAGGCAGTCACCCAGAGCAGGTGACACAGGAATGTGTCCAGATGGGGTTTGAATGTCTCCAGAGAGGGAGAATCCATGACCTCCCTGGGCAGCTGTTCCATTTCTCTGCCACCCTCCATGTGAAAAAAGTTCTTCCTCTTGTTGAGGTGGAACTTCTTGTGTTTTATTTTATGCCATTGCCTCTCATCCTGTCGCTGGGCACCACTGAAAGGAGTCTGGAACCACCCTCTTGACAACCACCTTTGGGACAATAATATGCATTGATGAGACCCCCTCTCAGGCTTCTCTTCTCTAGATTAAACAAAAAAATATGTATTATGAATGTATACATGCTTTTTAAATCCCTGTTATTGCACCTCTGGAAATCCTAGGCTGATATCAATCAGTAAAATGTGCAATTAAATTCTGTTATTAAGCCATTTTAGAAACTGAGGATCTGTCTTTCTGAAGTGAGACTGCTGCTGGTCTGAAGGTTTAACAAGAGGTTGCACTAACATGCAAGAAGAATGTCAGAACATTAATTTTAAAATGATGAAAACCTATAAAGGCTATTGAAAATGGAAATTTTATTCACACTCAAAGTCAATTTATGCTCTGAGTTAATAATGAAATCCAAAACCTGAAGAGTCTTCTGATGTTACAAGTACCCTTTAGATCTTTCTGTATAGCTGTTACATCCTGTGGAGGGGAAATATATTTATTTTGATATAAGTGCGCAGCAAAATAACACAGTTAAATAAAAGAAAGCAGCAGTGGCACAGAGCGAGTGATTCTCCACCCTTCTCATACCAGCCTAACTCTACTGACATGCAGGTCATTAAAGCAAAATTCACACCCCTGCTCTCAGCCTACACAGGCCTATGCATCACTTAAATTCCTCTTCAACTCCCTAAATGGGGCTTTAAAAGGATTTATGGGGTGTGCAGCCTTTTGAGCCTTCCAGGCTGGCAGGTGAATGTCACCACTAATTTGCTTCACCTCTGCAAATGCCTGAAGCAAAGTTTCAGCAACTTCTGTTGTGTTCCTTGAAACAGGTTCAGCAAAGCTTGGCAGGATTCTTTTGCTCTGGTCTGTGCTTGATCTCATTTCTGGATCCTGGCATGAAACTACGGTTCAGGCTTTATAAAAATTGCAAAAAATTAAAACCTAAAAGAGGTACAGATCATTTTTAAACTTAAATAAATTAATTAAAAAGTCATTTGTGGATACTTACTTTACTACCATGCTCTTCAGCTTCTGAAGAAGAACTCTTTCAAATATTCTTAAAGATTACTAATTAAATTATACAGCATCATGCTTTTTTATTGTTTAGTCAGAATTTGTGGAATGCAGTAGCTTACATAGTCTTTGCCAGTGGATGATGGTTTGGCCCTTTCTTTACATATGCAAAATTTGCAACCTTCCAAACTCATTTTAAGCGTGCTTTTCATATTTTACATTGTTCTGGGTACTTTTTGTTTAAATGCATCATTATCCTTGGATTCTAACTTTCTTAATTCATATAAAACATGAACAGTCTGATGGGCAGTCACATCCTGTTTTGCAAGGGTAACACAGACAAATATTTTTGAAATCTGTTTTGCCTAATTTAATTTGTCTCATCTTGAATTTGACCTGACCCTATGCAACAAAATACCAATATTTAACATCTGTTTGGGTCATGCAATTTTGAATTGACATATTTTGATCTGGCAAACCGTGAACTTTTATCTGCAAAATTTTCATTTGACTTTTCCCTTTAGTAAATAATATTTAAAAAAAAAAAAAGTCCAAATAATTATTTCATTGGGAAAAAAAAAAAAAAAAAAAGTTAACCATTGGAGTGTCAGGTCAGATCATGACCCTTTATGCTGAGGAACAGTTCTGCACCTTAGGTGCAGTTCATTGGGCTCATTAGATCAATCTGTCGAGGCAGTTGTTATCAGTAATGTGAATCAGACAATCTCCACTGATAACTGAATTTCCACTCTCTTCTGTATTCAGTCCTTCAAGAGTGTGATGCCACTAATCACTTGTTTCCAAACAAACAATGTCAAACCAGTCTACTCTTTACTTCCACCTCTTTTTAATGAAATGGCATCTGCAACAAGAAACAGGATATTTCAGAGCTCGTTCTCTGAAAATACAATATTTATCAAGTAAGAGATTAAAAAAGCTAATTTCATTCCTTCTTTTTTAATCACTGCTACTGGGGCTCTGGACCATATCAAGAGGGATTCTGACAGCTTAGTGTTAGTGGGAGAAGGAAGGAGAAAAATTTATCAGCAGTGAATGATTGTATTTAAGGTTGACAATGATGAAATAGTAGAGGCCGTGCTACAATTTCTGCTCCTTCATTTGTCTTTGTTGATAAAATGAGCACTGTCAGAGGCTCAAGCTCACAACAAATTTAACGTGACTCTGTTTATTCCCACACTAAACAAGGTTTTCACATGATCAGATGATAAATGCAAAGCTCTGGGGTAACCCTTCCTTCTGTTTAACAGAGACATGTAATTTTCTCCCTTTATTTTCTTTCCCCATTAAAGGAATGAAGATGGAAAATAGCTAAGTAGATTTTTTTCAGCAAGATATTTCATAAAATACCATGAATTCTCCAAAAGTGGTACTAGGGTATAATATAACCAGTCTTGGAACACCACTTTTCCAGAACAGTTTTCTGCCCTTGTTAAAAAATATATATTCATCATTAATTCCTACTGTTTGATAGACTTCTCACCTTGTATTTCAAAGGTGCCTTTTCAAACTACAGGCTGAAAGAAGTTTGCTGAAAAAAATGAAAAGGATAAATTGAGATGGAGCTGAAATAATGCAAGCCTGTTGAAACCACTTAGAGGATTGAACTCAGGACAGCTTCCTCATCAGACAATTAGCTTTTCTTCTGTACAAAACTGATTTGCCAAATACCATTCTATACAAAAATACATCAGGCCTAAAAGATACACACCAAAAGGGTTGAAACACCAACCAGTGGTCTATAAAACACATATATTAGAGCACACAGGGGATGATGTAGATCTAAAACTACAGTCCTTATCAGATCTCTGTGATATTCTGCAAACCTTCCTTGCTTTATGCTGATCAAACCATAGCATGAAGCTGACTTGACAGACTATTCAATAACGTCAAATTCATATTTCATACACTCAATATCGTTTTCCCCAGTATTTTTCAATACTAGAACATGATAAGAACTTGCATCTGTCTCTCAGGTGGTTTCTGGATATTATTTCAGTCAGTAACTGGTTTCCATGTAGTAGTAGTTCACTCATTGAAACTCCTCTGAATTCAAAGTCTCTTTTCTGCCTTTCAAGAGGGGTGTGATAACACGGGATTTAAAGTGGGAAAGTATCTTGGTAAAAATTATTTAGTATAGATCATTGCTTTTTATGATCAAAATTCCATTGTATAAATTATTTACTTTTCCAGTTTCATTCTGGGTGGAATTTCTGCAAGAACTTCTGAATTTGTACAGAGGTACAGGTGAGAAAAGAAGAATGAGAGAAAGTGCATTTTTGTTTTATTTTTTCACATTACATTGATGATAGGGGCCAGGGGATGAGGGAGCTGGGGAATAAATTTTTTATTTTTAGAAACTTTACTTTATCACACACAATAAACTTTATATTAATATTTAAAGCAAAGATATCAAAATTTGTGTCATGCATTATCTACCCCTTGTGGGAAGCTTAATTTTTTAAGAACAATGCCCATTCTAAGTTGTCATAGAAAACACGACATGTTTCTAGTTTTTAAATCTGATTATCTATTTCTTATAAATATTTTCAAGTGTCTTGTTAAGGATTAAACATTGTCTTAAGTGGAAACAGAGAGCTCCTTTTGAAGAGCAGTTTTCTAGCTATGTTTCTGGGCTGTATTTTCTAGCTCCATAACCACACTCATGCAATACCTCATGTTAAACTAATCTGCCATTACCTTTTCTTTTTAGTGGATATGTGGGCCAATCTATTTTCTCATTTGCATTACTTGCTATGATATCCATTCAATTTGGAGGTATCAAATGAAATAAAAAAAATCTGACTAATCTGCATCCCTTTAAAAACATCCAGTAACAAGTAGTTCATAAAGGAGTCTTTATAACCCTCTTTAAAAAAAAAAAAAAAAAAAAAGAGTAATATTAAATTTTTAAAAAATCAGATGTAGTGTTTTGATGATGAGGGAAACATGTTTACCCTCCAAACCAGTAAAACAACACACTAATGTTTATGAGGAAGATGAAAACCAAACACCTAACCAAATAAAGAAACATCACTAAACAATCAAAAAACCCTACCATCAAATCCTAATTATTACTTCCAGTATCCTCTCAGCAATATTATTCCTGATGCAAGAAATAAAATTACGGTACAGTTTATCTGGGCAAGTTTATTGGGAGATACAAATTTGAATAGAATAAAAATGTATACCCAACCACTGTGCTTCAATGACATTCTACCTGCAGTGTTGGCTTTGTGAGCACCTTCCACATCCCACCCCAGCCCACCAGGCCTTTCCCTGCGGGCAGCTGGTCCGTGCTAAGTCAGGTTTACTCCAACACTGAGCTGAGATACATCAGTGATGAAGTTTGCCCATGTTCTTCAGAAGCCAGAAGCTGTTTCACCTTTCATTCACCATTTACTGTGCTGTGGAAAACACAGTTAGTTGCGGGTGTGTGTGTTTATAATTATATGTAGCAATATTCCTGTGATTTATAGGATTTATAGAGACACATTTGCAGATGGAGATGAATCAAAGGACATATATAAACCGTGTGTATATCCGTGTTTTGATTCATCCCCATCTGCAAATGTGCCTCTCTCTATATAAATATATATATATACATTTTGGATTTGTAAAACAAAGCAGTGAGTTGATCTGCCAGTTAAAGCCTTATTTCCTCGGGGGACACACTGAGCCCTGGAAATAAAACTAAAAAGAGAAAGGAAGCTCAGGACAGCTTCAGTGGATGAAATTAAAGGAGGAATTCCATGCTCTTTCCTAACTAAGTGGGTGTTACATACAGCACCCAAGGAAGGCTCCCGAGGGTGGATCCGTTCCTGAATTCCCACCTGTCCCAGCCCGGATCCCTCCCGCGATTCGCGCCCGGATCCATTCCGGGATTCCTGCCCGGATCCATTCCGGGATTCCTGCCGGATCCATTCCGGGATTCCCGCGATTCCCGCCCGGATCCATTCCGGATTCCTGCCTAAATCCGGCCCGGGATTCCCGATAGTTCCCGCGGCGCCGCCGGCGCGAGCGCACAGCGCCACCTGGCGGGGCCGCCGGGCTTGGGCCCCTCAGGCCCTTCCCGCCGCGAGTGTTTCTCGGAATAATTATTTTCTCTAAAATACCCTTCTTCGGGCTGAGGAATATTTCTGCTTTTGGACACGCCGTAGTTTTTTTTTTTTTCTGCTTTTTATGGGTGATACGTGTCTGTGCCAGCAAAGCTGGCGAATGGAGTAATTTACTTCCTGAAGTTTTATCCTGAAAGCAGGCTCATTACCTGCCCCTTCTGTTCTCTTAGAAAACTTAAAGAAGACAAAAGGGCTTCCAGTTCACGTAAAATGGTTTTGTGCACCTAAAAGTTTTGGGCAAAGCAGGGCCCAGGAGCAGCTCCATCCCTGGACGATGAGCAGGATTTTGTCCTGGCAAAAACATGTTCCTTTTTCTATACATCACCCTACCTATATGTTAATACTGCTTAGAGAGACCACAGACAAATATCCACCGTAATTAAAGCTCACCTGTCAATTTTGACTCTGGAAATTATTACATTTCTTTTCCAGCATAATCAAAGGGGTTTTATTTCCCCCAGGGTGAATTGTCTGAGTTTTTGGTACTGCAGACAACTTTTGTCTGTGATGGTAGCACGGTGCTTGAATTTAAAGAGCAAACACAAGATACAATCTGTGTTAAGCAGCATCCTCTAAAGCAAATACAAACCAACCAGAACAAACAGCTTCAGGCAAATTAGCAAAGTAAACAACAGAAAGCAAAGAGAACAAGAGAAGACCAGAGAGAGGCTGTGGTGCACTTTCTTTGGAGGTCTTAAAGAGTTTCAGCAACTCCCAGCTCCATCTGTCTGCAGAAAATCAGGTTTTTGCCACTGGCACGAGTATTAAAATTCTGCCGTGGGACTGGGAGAGATGATGCTCATGGTGCTTTGTAACTCCCTGATTAGTTTCTCTCCTGCCAAAGAACACATCATCAGCATATTTTAGTACAATAACTAGTCTCAGACAATTTCTCAATCACTCCTCAGGACGTGACTCTGACATGTAATCCACTGACACCAGCTCCCGAACTGTTGATTTCACTAGAGCTCCATGAGTGCAAGAATCATCATTCATTGATCGTTTTGCACAGCCAGAGTTTTCTTCTGTCTAGACTTTGCTGGTGGAGGCTTAATATTCTGCAAAGTAATTTAACTCTTTCCACAGATATATTAGTGCTGGTCTTATGTACTTACCTAGCAGATTATCTACTAGTTAGATTTTTTTTTCCTGAGGCTCTGAATTATTGATTTGTACTTCATTATTGTCTTTTTGGTTTTTTTGTTTTTGTTTTTGTTTTTTGTTTGGTTTTGGTTTTGTTTTTGTTTTTTGGTGTTTTTTTTTTTTTGTTTTGGTTTGGTTTGGGTTTTTTTCTGTACAAATAAAAAATTAAGTCAATGAAAAGCTTTTTCAAAAGTTGGACTGCCTCGCTAACTACTTGCAAGTACATACTGTTAAAGCAAAGTTGTAAATTAAACTGGATAATTCATGGGTTTTTGTTTGTCTCTGAACACACTACTTCAGTTGTGAAGAATTGAGGGAGTAAGATACACTGCCTCAGTTCCCAATAAATTTTGATGTAGGACCATTAGCTTAATAAAAAAAAAATCTTTAACAGGTACTGAAGAAAATGGTATTGACTGTACAAATTATCTTTTAACAGAAGAATTGGAAGATGTAATTTTCTATGTGTGTAATCTGAGGGATTCTACAGGTAAAGATGCAATGTTCTTTAGTTCCAAGAGACATTCAGCATCTTTTAGAAACACGAGCAATCCTGTAACAAAAGGCTCCATTCTTTTTCTACTTTATGTATTTTCCTTTCAAATCTAATGATTTTCAGAAGTTGTTAGGGTTATGGGGTCAATAGACAGTGTAAGAGTCAATTAGGTGTACGAGAAAGCAGAGCTATGAAAAGCAGTCATGAGGAAGAACACAGAAAACAATTGCCCAACAAATGTTGGAACTGCAGTTGTGTGTGGTTGTTGTTTCATAAAGCAGGGCACTCAGATAAGGAAAAGCATCCTCAGGGTCTGCAATGGCCAGTCAAAACAATGTTTGTCCCTTTTAGGGCTGTGGGAGAAAGCTCAGTTCATGAATGCCAAAGACATGTGTTTACAATCAAAATTCATAAGGTTTGTGAGAGCACAACTAGGCTACAAGTACTATTTCGTATTCCTCTTTTCTCTGGGCTCTGCAACCTTGCTTGTGAGATGGTGGTGCTTGGTGCTCTCCCTCACACCTGCAAATTGTTCTGGCTCTTTCCTATAGCTAGGCAAGATCCTTTACAATTAGAATTACAAATTATTTCCTCAGGGGTGGTGGGTTTTTCTTGGCCAGCTGCCAGCTGCCCTCCCAGTCATTTTCTCACCCCACTCCTCAACAGGAGGAGGCAAAGAGGAGTAAGACTAACAACAAGCTCATGGGTCAAGATGAAGGCAGAGAGATCACATCACAGACTAAGGCAGACTTGGCTTGAGGAAAAATATAACTGGTGGTTAAAACAGATTTTGATGGTGAGAAAAAAAGACAAAACTAAAACTCCTCCACCACTTTCTCCCAGCCTCACCTTCACTTCTTCATCACTGATCTTCAGCCTGTCTCACTGTGAGTGGTGTTGGGAGGGTGGGGGCTGTGGTCAGTCCATGACAGTCCTGTCCTGGTTTGAGACAAATCTGGAGGAATGTCTGAATTGAACATCCTCTGATAGAAGGCAGGTTACAGCCACCCCTCCCCACCAGGTTCAAAAAGAATCTTCCTTAGAGGAAAGTGAAAAAAAGTTATTTATTTAACAAGCAGAGTGCATGCAGGCATGGAAAAAGAATAATGCTAAATAATAAAACCTCTCACTGTGGAGAGAACCTGGGTAGATTTCAGAGTCCTTTGTGAGTGTGGCTTTCTCGTCTCCGGAGCTGGTGTTTGGTGTGGACCGCTCTGGGCTGGTACCTAAGGCCTCCTGATGATGTTCTGGTGTTGCTGAGCAGTCCAAAGGAGAAGAAGGAGGAGGAGGAGAAGAAGAAGGAGAAGGAGCCAAAGTTCTGGGGAAAAACTCTCTTGCCTCAGCTAGCAGACTAGCATAAAAGCAAAGGAGATTAACTCTCCATCTCTCTCCTGAGAAAAGAAGCTGAGAGCTGGCTAAAAGCAGGAAGGTGTTTTCCTCCGCTCTGCAGCAGCAGGAACACAGGGGAGTGTGTATCTGTGTCCTTGAACACAAAACCTTTAGTTTGGGGTTTTTTTTCCCTTTCTCTCAGACCCCTTAAAGACATAGGAAGGCATAGGATTCATGTCTGGCACAGGGCAGACGATAGGGAGTGGAGTATCATACAGTCACCCCAAGACACGCTTCTCTGCCACTCCTTTCCTCTCACCACACTTCCCCTGCTCCAGCGTGGGTGCAGTGGAGATACCTGCTCAGCTGTGGTCTCTCCAGGGGCTGCAGGGTAACCCCTGCCCTGGGACCTGGGTCACCTCCTCCTCCAGCTCACCCTACTTCCCTCAGGGCCCACAGGGATGTTTCTCACACCTTTCCCCTTGTTACCACAGAGCCTTTCTGGCCCCACACTATCCCTGAGGCGTCACTGTGGGGCTCAGTATTTCTCAACAGCAAGTGGTCAGAATTATTTCAGAGATGGTAAATCAAAATCAAAAAAAGGCTGCACTTTATTAGTCTTTTCAGCAAGATGAACTGCGTCAGTCAGATCACTTTTTTTATGGGACCAGCTCTAGACATTTCCAAACCCACACTTGAGCAGTTTTCAACAAACTTCCACCTCTGGAGCTGCCTATGAGCTGAACTGAGGAGCTGGACAAGTGGTGAGGAGAGCTACTGGGGAGGAGAAATGTGCGGCCTTTCAGAGGTGGCAAGGGCTCTTGAGCTGCTTTTGCTGCAAAAGCCACTGATGCCTGAATCTTACAAATAATTACAAGAAGAGTTTCCTAAAAAATTCTTCCTGGCCTAATGGGAAAGGACACAAGACCACGGGGAGCCATTCGATGGCTCACAGTTGCTACTGGCTCCTCCTGTCTTCTTCTGCTCTGCTTGCTCTGGCCACTGCTCATCCACATCTCTGGCCAGAGTTCTTCCCAAGCTAATTTGGATCAGCTTGAAGACTGCAAAAAATTGTTTGAAAATTAGGCTCCTTTAATTCACTAGTGCAGAATAAAGGTAGATATCAGTTTATAGTACAGGTGAAGTGAACATCAGATGCAGAGGGTAAAAGGGGACAGGACTGATACCAAAAATTTAGAGAACGAAGTAAAATGGAATTGAGAGAAAGGCATAAAATGAAGGGAAAGAGCCTCCTCTTCTGGGGAGGAGGAGTCATTAGGCTGCCCATGCTGTCCAGAGACCATGTTCCATCATCATCTTTACTTTCCTGTGCTTCCTTGAGTTGGCAGCTGGATTTTAAGAATGCTTAGTTATTGCCACCTTTGTAAACATATCCCTTAATCCTTTTGTACACTAGACAGAAATTATTTCCCTGTAAAGAGACATTAAGATCTGTCTTCACTCACCAAGTCAGGTATCAGAAGCTGCAAAAAGTTGAAAAAGACAAGTTTTTCTTGGAAGTTTCTCCTTTTTCAGGAAGTGCTGTTTTGTACTGATTTTGTGAAAAACAAGGTAACATTCATTCAAAACGATAACTTGTCAGATAAATCTGAAATCACACCAGCACACTTCTCAGACTGTCCTCTTCAGATTTCTACTCACACATTTGTGAACTTTGGAAATGTTGGAAAGTCAAACCTAAAACACATTGCAGCTCCTGCTGGTGGCCCTGCCATCATTGCACTTCTGCACATATCTTGTACTGCTGTCTGTCAAAAGACAAGAGGCATAAAAAACAGCAGATAAACAAGATTTTCAGCTTACCAGATGTCCATGCTATGTAAAAAAATAATTAGAAAAATAGAAACAAAAGCCAAATTCCAAATATTTATCTTCTTTTTTTGGCCATTTGTTATCATTTAAGTGAGATCTTTCTTTTTGTGAACTGATTATTGCTTTCCTCTACAATCCTCTCATGCCAAAATGACAACCAAGGATGGATGAATCCAAAGCAGTCATATTTTTTACATGCTTTACCTTCAACAAGGCCAGATTTCTGAACATTAGGAATAAAAAATGAGAAGAGAAAAACAGACTTTGTCATTTTTGATAAATTATCAAAATGGACATCTGAGACAGTCCATTAATTCTAAAAAATCATTACCAAGTACTAGATTAATTCTCACTTAGAACTGAGAAGACCAATGCACACTAAACTCTCACCTGAATTTAAAGCTTGTTTGTTTTTTAAATGCTCACCCTTTATTATTCATTTTACTCCTGCTAGTTTTGCAGTGCTCTGTGGCTTAAAGCTCTTGGGGAGTCTGGAGCCTGAACACTGAAATACCATTGAGCAAATGTTTTTTTTTTGTCTTTCTGGGCAGCTGGATGTAGGATCCACCTGAACAAATTCCTGTAAAATATTGTATGTCCCAGGAGATTTACATAGATTGGATAAGCTTCAGGTAAACTTTTGAACCAAATTTTACATCTTTAGAGGATTACCTCTAAGCTATTATAAATTATTTCAGTGACATTATTATTGATGCATTTCTTAACACAGTTAAGTTCTTTTGGGCTTTTGTAATGAAAAATGCCACAAATTGCTTCACTTTTGGGGAATGTTGTGATTAACATGGAAGTGTATATAGAAGAAAAAGTAATATGCATTGCTATTTAAAACTAGCTCAACTATCAAACAATGGTGTTTCAGATCACAGAATCAGACTTTTCCCGATCATGGAAAATTTGAAATCTCAAATACTGACATTACTCAGATGTTTTCAAAAATTAAATAACAGGTTTCTGTTTCACTCCACTTTAATATAATTCTGCAAGTAAATAATATTCCAGATAACTTCTGTCATGAGAAAGGTAGCAAGACCTTGCATTGTTGTGATGAAATTAATTTGAACAAGAAATGTCTTCAATGCTTGTGGGAAGGGTGACCATGGCATTTTAAATGCTTTGTATGACAGCAGAGAGGGTCCCAGCCTGTGGAATGAAGGTATATGTAAGAAACTGTCGTAATTCCATATTAACCCCAGTGTTATTCTTGAAACTTGAAAAAGCCCAGATATTTTATCTGACATTCTCTCTACTCAGTCTGTTTTCTTATCTACAAAGGAATGAGAGCTTTCTGTCCAAGGGAGTTATGCACTTACATGTCACAGAGTATCTGCACCATGTTGCTGTGTCCTGAACAGTGGGACAAACAGGTAAAAAAAATCAGTGACAACCTTGGTTTTAGGGAATCTTGACCAAGAGCATAGGATGATTTCAATCATAGTTTTCAGTATCTGAAGCACAAAAGGAGAAAGTATATAATATGCTAAAATGCCTGGATATTAGTCATGTCACACAGCTGAAAATCACTGTCTTAACAGCTCACTTCCAGATGGGTAGTTAATTAGGTCTACAGTGTACTGTGTTTTCAATTTAAGCACTTTCTAACTGGATAAAAAAGTGACTTTACCTGTGGGTTATCTTAATTCCTGTTGCTATTCTAGAAAATATTTAGATCAGAGAGTTGAATGCTTATCAGGCGGTATGCAGTGTAGCCAGTTCAGCTCAGCACCCAAAATATAAGGGCTGAATTTGAAAAGTGTTTTACACCTGAGAGCTTACAGCAGCAAAAGACAAGCAGCAAATATCTTCTTCCCACAGCAGCAAATATTTTCAACAGGTTTTGTTCTAATTTTGATGACAAACCCTCTTGGAAAGCACTGGTTCTTCCAAAAGTAGGTGCACTGAAGTATTTTGATTTTGTTTTTTTCTCCCCTGAGCCAACATTTCACACAAAAAAAAAAAAAAAAAAAAAAAAAGTTGGTGCAGATGTATTAGGCATGTTTTCAGTTTGTTATACCTGTACAAAGATTTAAAGGAAGGTGCTATTGTACTGCAAAAGAACTAGAGGGTAGCATTGTATAGTGTAGTGGAAGCTATCCGAACTAGAATGCTTCACATCCACTTATAGAGCTGCTGAACTTCAAAGAAATCAATTACAAGTCCAGGATTTCCATGGAAACCTAATGAAAACAAACACGAGATACAAAAGAAAATTAGGCTTGGAGGGATCAAAAGAAGAGATCTAATTATAGAAGCAACACATCATTGGAGGGAAATGTTAAACTGTATAAAGAGTCAGCACCCACCTAGCGTGTCTCATAAAATGCTATATTCTAAGGGGGAAATTCAACAGTCAAACCTGCAGATGTGTGTCTCTGACAAGTGATTTAAATAAAGCTCCTTGTGATCTCTGAAACATTAAATGTTTTTGGGAATCTTTTAGGCTCCCAAGCATACTTACCTCCAGACACAGTATTCAGCTGGTGTGTCCTGGGGAGAGTGGAATTTGAGTTAAAAGGGTTAATTTTAGCACGATTCTTCTTATTTTCCCCATCTGATCTCTTTCTCCCTTCACCACTCCTGCTGTTCTTACAGGAATAAAAGGAAACACAATAAACCAGGCTCCATTCTGGAGCAGCAATCCTATTGTCCTTTTGTTTTAAAAGCAGTTATATCCTGATATAACAGGAAAACTAGAGGGATACCAGAAGATGGAGATATATCATTTTAATGCAGAGAGAAACCAGAAATGACATGATTTTACCAGATTTTACCAAGGACTCTCTCATTTTATTGCTGAGAGATAATGGCTATTTAGAATAAATCAGTTTTAAGCTGAATGAGTTACATTGAGTTATATTACTGTGTAATACAGAATGCAGTAGCTAAAACTTCAGGCTGCAAGCTGAGAACTTACACCTAGGTATGTTTTCAGACAGAATAATTTTCTCAGTTGTCTTCCTAGTAGCTGGTATGATGCTGTGTTTTGTCTTTAGTATGAGAAGAATATTGATAATGCACTGATGTTTTTGTTGTTGCTAACATTTATCCTGAGCTTAGAGCTCCTTTAGTTTCCCATTCTCTGCCAGTGGGCAGGAGCACTGGAACCACAGAGAAGAATATAAGGAGGGTCCAGTTGTCAGCAGAAGCTGGAACTTGACAAGATAATTACAATTAATGGCCGGCCTGCATGGACACAGAGAAAGAGCCCAGTAAGGTGTTAGAAGACCTGAGGCTGAAAATTACCTCTGTGCCAAGAGGCACTTGAAGAGTGTGTGAAGGGCAGGTGCAGAAGTTTTAAGGGTATAATCACCCAGGGATTTCTTTGTTCTGGGTCTCCCTCCAGAGGCACCCAGCTCAAGCTGATCTACTGGTTTGAACTAGTTGGAGCCAGTTGGAATCAGGCTGAACCAGTCAGAATTGGTCTGAACTGGTTTGATCCAATTAATTCTGTGGTGAACCGAGGACAGGTGGCAGAAGCACAAGCACTCTCAGCAAGGGTGAGTATCTGATGTGTGCAGCACATCTGGGAAGAGGGGAACGAGTCAGAGAGACCTTGGCAAATTAGGGGGCTGCTGTGGCTCTCAGGGGTGTCCAGAGTGAAAGGCCAAATTTGATGGATCCTAAAACCGTGTGTGAGAAGGATTGCTCAGCAGATGTAAATAGACAATGGGAAAAGTGGGAGGAAACTCAAAATAGTGATGGAATATGAACAATTGGGGGAAAGCCAATTCTGCCAAAGAATATTTAGCAATTTATGCCACCAAAAAGGGGATCATAAACTGTTGCCCAACATTCCAGAAGTTCCCAAGTATCAGACTGAGCTCAGAGTTAGGAGGATGGCTGTGGACCTACTTCCCTTTCCAGTGACTGCACACAAACTCTGCAGATGTGCCACCTGTGGCTGGGTACAAACATTTACTGGTGATAGCAGAGCAGCTGTCAGGCTGGCTGAAGCCTTTCTAACAAGGAGGGCTGATACAACTGCAGTAGTAAAAGCCTTCCTAAAGGAATTCATACCTAGACATGAGGTTCCAGAGTCAAGTGAATCAAAATGAGGCACTCATTTTGGAGTGAATATAATTGATTAGGTGTATAATTTTATGGGGACAGATGGGCTCTTTAGAAGGCACCTACCAGGAACTTATACCCCAGCTAAGGCCAGCTTGTTGGATGGAGTTGAATGCTTGACCCAGTATAAGTACTGAATAATCAATCAGCTGACTTGAGAATCCTCAAGTCAGTAACTCAATTTTACACTGATAATCATTTCTGCCCCTTGACAATCTTGTTAGCCTTAATTCTGGAATCGTTTTTTATTTGTAATAATGTATGTAAGGGAAGTGGTGAAATGCCTTGGAAAGCTTCTCTTTTCCCTTTTAGTGTGTTAGCAGGTGTGCTCAGTTAAAGCAAAGGGAGAACTGTAGAGGAACATTCCTTGCAGGTAGCTGCAGATCAGCCTCTGGGTGGGGCCTGAGAAAAGAGGCTCTGAACCACCAGCACTTTGAGTAGCAAAGGGCCTGGGGACAGGGGGACAGAGGGACACTGAGAGGCATGGCAGAAGCCAACTGTCCCCAAACTTTTGCACACTGAGGCTGTGAGGGTTTAAAAGCCTAGAGGTTCCTTTGTTCAGGGTCCCTTTTCAGAGTCACCCAGCTCAGGTGGTATGGGTGTGACTGCCAGAGTGGCTTTTGCACGGTCGGATAGAGAAGTTTCCTTAACATTAAAAAAAGATAAAAAATTCTTTGAGTATATTATTCCCTACCTGTTATTCACTCAGCTTCGCTTAATCATCCAGCCTCTGAAGGTGTCCAAGGCAACCCTTCAAAATTTGATTTATTTTTGGTCTCATTTAGAGGTTGTCATACAGTTGAAATGTGTTAGTTCCAAATAACAAGAATTCCAGAAATGCACAGAACATATCAATTCAGTTGCTCTTTACTGGAAGAATAAAATACTCTAAAATGATGAGTTGTGATATGTTTGAAACATGAAAGACTGAACATGCTGGAAATAAATTAAATTCTTTTAAATATTCCTCCTGTTCCAGCTCTCCAGGTATTTTCTGTTTCCCTGCATTTAGTCTTGTTAGGCATGAATGAGAATTCTTATAATACCACAGAATTTTAGTTCACTAGAGAAAGAGATGTTTTTCCCCTTCATTGCTAAACTCTGTCCAAAATAATACTTTCAAACTTTTCCTCAAATGGAACAGCAACCCCCTTTCAATGATAAATAGAGGGTTTTTTTTCAGTTTTTCCTCCCTTCTATCATCTCCACAACCTTTCATGCTACACTTATTAGCTGGAGTCACAGACCTAAGACGAGTAATTTAGGAAACACAGAGGGTCAGGATGTACCAACTGGACTCAGAGAAGTCAGTCTAATGAGTACAAATTTTCTTAAGCAACAAGGTCTGATTTTTTTTCCTGGGCTTTGTTTGTGTTTTTTTTTTGGTTTGTTTTTTTTTTTTTTTTTTTTTTTTTGTTTGTTTGTTTTTGTTTGGGGTTTTTTGTTTGTTTTTTTTTTTTTTCTTGGTGATTTATTTTATCTTTGGAAGTTTTATCTGAGTTCCAGACTTTGTATTTTCCTCTGGGGTGCTATACAGACTGTACCCCTGATTGAATGAGTTCCAAAAATCTCAGTCCAGTACTCACTAGGCTTGTAAAGATTGTGTGTCTGTGCAAGTGCAGCTCTGTTCCCCGGGCTTCTGCTCCTGTGCAGTGGCTCTAATCTGTCTGGGAAACCATGAACAAAGTGCACATGTATCACACAGCTGGCTTGCACATGAGCTACAACCCTGATGTGTTTGGATCAGATAATGCATAAACACATTGAAATTTAGAAGAGATATATGGAAAATATCAATTACATTCCTTCTTTCCCTTAGTAGATTAAACTCATATATTCAGTTTCCAGGAAAGCACCTTTACCATGCAGTCTTCTATTGGAAAGGAGGCCAGAGAGCAGCCCTTTCATCTAGCCTGCTGTATTTTTTAGTTGTCCTTTTCTAATGGATTATGTGCAGGATGTAGAGCTGCAGAGAGATGAAGCTTGCCTAAAATGAGTATTTTTCCCCCCAAAAGACAGTTGAATGCTAGCATTAATCTAAGGGGATGAAGTCTGCTATGCACAGTGAAAGGGCTTTACTTTTCAACAGAAGGCTGAAACTCACACCCTGCACAGTCCCCAGCCAGAACTGCTTTGTGCTGCATAATTTACTCCAACATCACTTACTCCAGTGAGCACGATAGTCACTTGAGAAGCAAGTTACAAGTTACAGGGGATTCCAGTTTATGTTCCATGTGAGCACTTGTGCTACAGAACAAACCAGTGCCAGCTGGAAAAATTTGTGTTGGCTGGAAGAGAGTAGCTGGGATGTCAGTGGCTAAGGGAGCAGCCACAAACAGGAGTGGGAAAAGGGGTTTTATAACCCCTCAGGCAGAAGCTGGAAGCTACTTTCACTTCCAGGGCTGGTATGGAGAGGCCACAGTTCTTTTTTATCTCACTTGAGCTTTAGATTTCAGGGGGATGGAAGGAAAATAAAGATATTAGGAATTTACCCCCTCAGAAAATAGCTAAAATTACTCTTCTCTATGTAGGAAAAAAAAAAAAAAAAAGAAAAAAAAAAAAGAAAAATAACAACAACACTTCAGGTTTTTGTTTAGGGGAGGAGAAGAGGTAAATTCTATTTATATTAAACCATGCTGGAATGTTTTTCCAGTATTCGAGTTTAGCTACCGCCCCATTGCTTATTTGCCTGTTACTGGGGTTTCCTGACTTAAGACTAAACAAATTGTGCCAAAAAAAAGGACATAAAATCAAGTTCATTCCATTAGCAGCATGGAATATTGCAACTTTGACTTCTTTTATAGCAATGTTCCACATATTTCAAAATTACTACTAGTATTTGATGAGAATAGAACATCCACATGACTAAATAATGAAAAAGGGTGTAAAGCTGACAAACTGTAAGCTATAGCTATTAGCATAACAAACAGAGATATAAGGTAGTGGGAGATCAAATGCAGTACACCAAAAAAAGCTATTCTTACTGGTGCTGAATGTGACCTGCATAAGGTCCCTGAGGAAAATATGTATGTTTGCAAAAATCATATACTAGTGACTTTAAGCACTGGAAATCACCTTCTGTGAGCCAAACTTGTCTGGCTGCAACAAAAGGGGTTTCAAATGCCTTCTGTCATCCATGAAAGAGCCAGCATATCTGGTAAGGTGAAGGCAGACCCCTGGAACTCAGCCCAGCCCCACTGCCTCAAACCAGGAGCCTGATTCTCTGGTGAACTTCCTGGCCTTGCTTATGCCAGCTCAAACTTGCATTAAGTAATTTTACACTCAGTTTATATCAGCATCAACAGCTGCACAAACTTCCCCCATAGCATATCCCAGATGCATCAGCTCACTGTGTGATGTATCAAAAAAAACCTCCAAAAAAACATCCGTCAAATAAGTGAAATATGTTTATATGATGGTCAGAAAGAGTCCATTTCAGAGCTGAATTTGATGCCACTTCAGGCAAGGGAAAACAAATTGTGATTGGGAAGCCACTTCTTAGCCAAACCAAGCTTCTTTTGAGGCTTGACCATCTGCAGCAAAAGTGGAGATCTGGAACAAAGTAGATTTTAGAATGTGGAAACAAGTCAATAGAGAATCAATTAGACATTCTGGCCCATAAAATATGTACTTTAAATTAATTTTAAAAAGCAGCATGTGTGTTTTTGACATTGCAAATTGCCCATATGTGTTAAAATTTGGGTGCCACTAAAGCACCTTGAGCTTTAGCAAATTTGAAAAGTTTGGAATATTTGCCAATACTTCAGGAAATTTCTCTCCCTCTTCATTTTTGAAAGATAAGATTTAAGTTGTTCTTCATTTCTTCAGTTTGAGACGATGCATGACACTTGGTTTCAAGGTATGGAAACATATCAGAAAAAAATATGGCTGAAGTAATGCTGTGATTTCAAGTAATTTCAGTTATTTCTTAACAAAGAAAATACATTTTTGGGAGGGAGATGAAAAGGAGTCTAAAAAAGGAACATATCCTTCTCACGTGAGTATTGAGGATTTTTGCCCTTTTCAATTTTTGGGTCATTCAGAAGAGAAATGTGCCCAGCTAGACCTGCCACAGTAAATTTTCTAAAACTGTTAAGTTAAAAACAGGCCTACTACACTCATATTTATTCTGTAACATTGTGCCTATAGGGACATTGGCATACAGTTTTATCTGCAATATTTTTTTTCTGGCATTTGTGACAAACTATAAACTATAGGACTGAATTTTAAAATGGAGACTTTTCCCATTATTAATCAAGTGCAAGTAGGACTCAGCTATTGTAAACTAGCAGCAAGCTTGCTCTCAAGCCATATTTCCAGTAGCTCTCATTTAGCTGCAGATGTTAATTCAGAGAGATATATGTTTCCCTCACCCCAGTCCTACCACTGAATTAAAATATCAGCAATATCTATGAATTAAATGAGCCTCATCAACACTTTTTACAGCAATTGAGATAGCATTTTATATTTTTTATTTACAAACAGCAATAAATATACTCATGTCTATTGATCTTTATTATCGTTAAGATTTATCAAGCAGCACTTATGCTCCTGGCCTTGCACAAAAAGTAAAACAAGAAACAAAAAACCAACCTATGAATCCTCTAATGCAGGTTCTACAAAATAGATTATTTAACAAATTATTAAAAAGGAAGAGTCAAGAAATCAGCCCAAATCAGAATTTAAACATATAGCCCATCATTATATTTTATTTCCTTCTGCCACCGTGTGGTGTTTACTCACACCCACCTCAAAGTCTGGCAGCATTAAATTGAAGAACTGTCTACACATAAAAAACTAAAGCCTTCACTCATCACCTGTCATCTGGATGAAGTCACACCTCAAAAAGAGCAGTGCTTTTCAGAAAGGCAAAGCTTTGGCTGAGGGTTGTTTTCCCAGATGTAGCACAAGCCTACTAATTTTAATGGAGCATGACAAGTAACTGGAGGCAGAGTCTGATCATTAATTTGGGGTTAGAACCACTTTATTCTTACATTTAATCATTTTATTCAGTGTTTCCTGTCCAAAACATTATACCTGCCCAAATTAAATTGCTTCAAAATTAATTTAGTTAAAGTGGTTTGAAACTCCTGTGTAGACACTCTTAAATTGTTTTAAACCTGAAACATCAACCTAGGTTAAATTGATTTCTCGCAAGATTTAGCAAAATCAATATATCATCCATTTTTAACTTGTTTAGGAGCATCCACTAAGTAAATTAGTTTAAAAACCTAATACTTTAACAACATGTGCTGAGACTAGTGTTTATCATGATGATCACTATTGTATTCTTGTTTCCTTTGAAGGTGGTAACTCGGATCTTGTAGCCAATTTGGCACAGTGTTGTCATTGAGGCACTCCTAGGTACAATCACAGGGATTGTAGCATTAGAACAGTGCAAGTTGGCATGAAAGGGTGCCCTTACTTTGAATTAGCAGTCCTGAACAGTGGATTGCCAGCATTTAGGGTTTTCTGTGCAAAAATGCTAAACTTCCAGTTTCATTAAAAAAGGTCCATTTACACCGAGCACTGTTTTGAAATGGGAACAGTGAAAACATTTCCAGGGGAAAAGGAGGTTTGGGGAGACTGTGCTACAACTACCTGAAAGAAGATTGTAGCCAGGTGGGGTTGATCTCTTCCCCCAGGAAATCAGCAATAGGATGAGAGGAAATGGCCTCAACCTGCACCAGGGGAGGTTTAGGTTGGACAAATTCTTGTAAAAATTCTTTTTAAATTGCTGTCCCTAAGGTACTAACCCATATGTGGTGAAATGACAAAGGGAAAAAAAAAGAAAAAATAAAAAAAAGTGATGCAAGAATCGAGATGAAGACTTGAGCTTTTAATGGATTAAAACAAACAAAATTAGGAAAAGCAAAAATATCACCAATACCAAGTGCCTTATGTGCAGAGATAATGAAATCATAAGTAGCTGATACACAGCTTCAAACAGAGCAGCATCTTCCCAGTGAGGTGCAGGAAAACACGTTGTTTCTTTTAGCTGATCCTCAAAGTCTCATTGCTTGGCAAGTGCAAAGGCACACCACACCAGACAGCTCCTGTGGAAAGGGACCATGTGAGTTTGACAGCTCCACTTAAAAAAGAGAAAATCTCTTTCTGTGTACCATGGTGTAGCCAATACATGGCACAAGCTTGAGAAGGGGAAAAGTAATTAAATTCTTATGATAAAATCTAAATTTGATTTTGCTATGGAATAAGTTGTGATTTAATTTATCTAATCTTTAAAATACTACTGTAAGCAATGAGTTATATCTTGCTTATTTCATATTTTGCAATCAAGAAGCCTTTTGAAGATATGCACCTCTAATTTTCAATATTGAATTTGGAAGCTCTTGTCTTTGATAGCCACATAATGCATGAAGGATAGTGAATCCTTTTCCTAGTTTTATTCCAGTAAAAACCTACCAGTCCCCAAGAAATTCCTACCCTCACAGATTTCTTTTGTGTTAAGATTTAAAAATTACCAGAAACTTTAAGGAAAATGGCAGGACATTAAAATAGAAGGAGGAAAACAGGATTTCCCAGTTAAGCAAATCTGTACTTCTTGTAAATATTATGCAGATTTTGCATGAAGATGTCTCCTGTCCTTGCACAGTATGATTGATAAAAATGATGCAAGGTCCAGACAGAAGAGCACAGAGTGAAAAAACATTGGGGCGGGGGACAGGCAGAGGGCAGGAATCCTTTTAGATTGACCTTTAGCTGATAAATTGGTGATGTCCTCATTAGCAGCAACCCTGCTGCTTGCCCTCAATAAAAGATAATGTCCTGTTGTTAACACTATTCCTGTTTCTGTGATTTAGAGCTACTATTACAGTGCAGATTCCATTTAAATGGATTAAGGTTTAAATGAAGACAAAATATTTTTGGATCTGCAGTGTTTGTCTCTGAAGCAAGTGGTTCACTTTCATTGCCTGTGATTGGAAATTGGCAGGCTATAGGGGAATTTACCAGATCATTTTAGAGCCAAGGTTTGCACAAGGTATTACCTATACACAACCCAGTTTGGTTAGTATGCTTTCAGTAATATTGCACAGACAGTCTGCTTATGATAAACTTTTTAATGCACAGTTACCCACGTCATCATCCTCCCTCAGGAAAAAAAAAAACCTTTACTAGAATTCCAGTATTATCTTAGTATGCAAAATTGGTGACATTCAGAATGTAGCAAGATAGTGAATCAGATTAAGTACTACAGGCAACAGATACATGATGCTGAAAATACAGAAAGAGATGCCATTACTGATCTGTGACTTGGCTGGGCAAGTCTTTTGTTGCTTTCTGAAGAATTGTTTTAAACAAAGAAGCTTAAGCCTTTCAGTTTGCTCCCCAGATGTGCTTACATTTCAATACCATACCCTGGGAGTCAATTTGTATTTTCAAGACAAATGACTGAAGTTCTACAGAACAAAGATGTTTAGCAATCTCTCTCATCAACTGTAATTATAGAGTTATCTTAAATACACACTGAGATAGATTATAGGGTCCTTTATTAACAATAGCTCTTAGCATAACAAAATTCTTCGTGTTGGTTGAAATCTATTAAATAATGTAGGAAGTACCATGACACAACAGAAAGCAATGTTGTCACAGGAAAGAGCAGATGGCTTTAAAAATCTGATCTATTATTTCCATGTTCTTTGCCCTTTTCACTTGTCTGTATGATCCACCACACAATCCTCCACTCAGCTTTGATCAAATGCACACTAACTAACTGAAACCATCCCGAGGGCAACCTTCCATTGCAGGGGTGTTCCCACACATAAAAATCTATTTCCAGTTCAAGAAAATAAATATGAAAATATTTTTGTTTCCAGAAAACAAATGGGCATTGTTCTGATCTGATGAGACCCAGTAGCATGGTCTGTGTGGACACCAATCCTCAGTGTGATCCCTGCTGGGGCCTGAGCCCACCTGTGGGAATTACACTGTGGGTAGGCAGGAGGCAGATTTCCCCTTTTCACTACCTGGAGGTTGGAGATGGGAGAAGGGACTGAAGCAGCACAACTCCAGCATCTTCCCTCCCACTTTTGAGCAGGACTGCACCCAGGCAGCAGCACCTCTGGCGCAGAAAATACAGTGCTGGAGGAGACCAGATCAACCACCCCCAGAGTTCTGTTGTGCACGGGTTCTTCAAACCCCAAATCTCTCAAATGCAGAAATCCCACTCCCCTCTGCTTTCTGCATCTTCCAGAAGAAAGAGCAAACAATCTCCACTCTCTTCAGGCATGTTTTCTGCAGCTTTTTGAGCTCTCAGTCCCCCAGGTATTCAGCTCTCACACGTGCCATTTCTCTTTCACTATGCTAAACAGGGCTTTAATTAAAAGCTTTGCTGTTTCATCACGGATTTTTTTCCAATAAAAAAAAAAAGCACACAATTGCAAGAAGCAGCTGTCACTCTACAGAAAGATATGCAAGCAACAGAAGGGCTGACTTGAATAACAATATCCAAAAGACTTGAAAAATGCAAAATTATTCAAAGCAACTTGCAATTGGAACTGGTTTCCTTTGAGAAATTTGGTTGGAGGGGCAGGTGTGAGGGAGGTTCCCCCTTGACATAAATTAGTTTAAATAATGCTTTAAATTAGTTTAAATAGTGCTTTCTTCTAGTTGTTTTCTATCTGACAGTAGCAAAAATCCCATCTCTGTTACCCTGGCGAAACCTCGCTTTGTTGTCCCAAATTTGGGTTGTTTTGCCTGGTTTGCAAGAAGCCAATCCACACACAGAGTTGAGATATTTATTTTGTGTCTGTGCTGAGCTGGGTGCTAGGTGGTAAATCCACACAGCTAGCACAGCCTCAGGGTGCCAGCTACTTGCTTTTGTAGACTTCCAACAGGGAGGGATCAACATTTCCCACATATGCAACAAGATAAAGCTCTGAGCTATGGCTACAGCTTCCTTTGTTTCCATTTCATTATACTGATTATTAAAACCCTCAAGTGTTTTGCTGTGCATCCTCCATGGGGAAGGAGTTTAGGTGAGATGGGGGATTCTACAGGTGTAGAATTTCACTGTGCTAATGACTAAATGTTAGCACAAAGCTCAAGAAAAACTCTTCTTTGTCTGTATCAACAGCTTATTGTGTTATCTCCTTTCTTGGTCAGATTTCTGATGTGATCCTATTATTGCTAAGTCTTAGCTCCTAGTTCCTGCTTGCAGACATAAGGAGTATTATGTATGGAATAGATTTGCTAGAAGCTCTTCACAAGATTTTTCAGGATTCCTACTCATATCCAGAGTTTCTGGAACTTCGTTAAACTCCATTTTGCCACTTTCTTGGGAGTGCCATATCCACATTAAATGGTCCAGCACTGCTACTAGATGTAGGATAAATTTGTCAGGAGAAATGACTGTCTGTCCCTTGGTGCTGAAAACTTGAATCTCAGAATCTGCACAATTTTAGTTATTCAAAGTTATCATTGAATAGTTCTGCCTTAGTTTTGTGGTTGTTTTTACGAACTTTAAGTATACATAGATGAGGACAGAATTTTATCTTTACATAATTTCATAGAAATTAGATTTTTTAAAAAATATTATTTCATGACGATCACAGCTCTTACAATGACTTAGTCCCTGTCATGTATTCACATTCAAAGACAAAAATATTTCTACTTGTGACATCACACCCTTAGAGGGAAAGGTACACCCAAGATTCACAAATGCTCATGGTTGAAAGGAGGCGCAAAAGTAAGAGGATGGACAAAAAAAATTACAATGTTTTATTAGTAAATTTCCCATTTGTCATGAAAATTTATGTTTTAGTCACTGACCTACTCCATGAGCACATGGCAGTGGATTTTGGATAAAAGGGAAGAGAGAAAGGAAAAGAATAATGAGAGAGAGAGAGATTGAGAGTTTGGGGTTTTTTTGTTTTTTTTTTAATTCCCCTCCAAAAAATCAAAGATCATTGTTTGATAAGGTGCCCTTTGAAGACATAATTGAGTGGATTAAAGATGCACTTACAATTATTCATTTATACACATGTGATTTCTTTCTCACTGTATTTAACAGTAGGAGGTTACTTTATAATTTTATGAACTTAGCAGGAGTGAGAAAAAAAATCTCTTTAAATTAATTATGTAATTACTTTTACTGTCCTGTTCCTGTAGTTACCCTTGTTATTTTGATTACCAAAAATAGCTTTAAAAATGCAAATGTTTTGGAGTTACCTTCATAGAAGCAACACAATTGTGTGGGAAGAACTGAAATGCAATATAAATGCCAAATTCTATCAAGAGTTAGAAGTTTTAAAAGGATCTGTAAAACAAGTTTTTAGTGTTAACTTGAACCTCAAGGGAATATTTTAGGGGTGGATTTTTTTTTTTTTTTTTTAAGTTGATTAATATTGTCATTAGTGATAATTTTGGAATATTGCATGAAAATATCAACTAGTGTCAGTTATATCAATAACAATTTCTATCCCTAAGCTTTTCAGGAAGTATTGCTGTCTTCAGCATACTCAAGAATTAAAGAATGCTTAAACTTTTTATGATGATCAGGGGTATGTCCTGGCTCTACAGAAACCACTGGCAATACTCCCACTGCCTCTGGGTGTTTCCCTTTATTCCCCCAATTGTTCTGGTGTTGGCAGCTTCTCACTAGAAGTGTTACTCTTGTTCTTTCAAACAGAGTTGGATGTAATCTAGATTTTTCTTAATATTTGGTTAACAGCATCATCTACACACACTGACACTCTGAAAGGCATGAATAGGACTAGACCCAATGCAGAATTATGGGTTGGGAACACAGCACCAGAGTTCCTGAAAGTCTTCAGATACTGTGAGCTACTTTTTGTCAATCTGTTTCTTAGAAATGGCATCAGAAAATTTGGAGACTGAGAACTCCAAATGGCTGTTTGTACTACAAAGTGACATAGAAAAGTATCAGGGGAAGGCCAAGTCATTCCTACCAACACCTGACACCCTGCCCCCAGATGATTATGGCATGTCCTTGGCACCACCTGCACGCAGAATAAAACAGAACCCTGCAAAGCCATCTCAACAGAGCAAAACACCAAGGAAACACCAAATAACACTCCTTCAAACAAACAAAACCCCAAACAAACAACAAACCCCACACCAAAAAGACACTCCCACCCAAAAAATGAATAGTTCTTTCCGGTCCCTTTTCTCCCTCAACCACTTTGCCAATAAAAGGTCATTTGATTACCAGTTTAACTTCAGCAAACTAGGTTGTTTAAAATAGGTAAAGAATAAATAGTAGATTTTTTCAGACAATTGATCTCATTTTACACTCCAGGCTCCTTTTTTCCTTTTTTCTTCTCCTCCAGCTGTTTGTTGCTGATATTCAATCTGAATTATGCAATTCAGGGTTTTCTTCTTCTTCTTCTTCTTCTTTTTTTTTTTTTTTTTTTTCTTTTAAAGAAATTTGGGGTATGGCAATAAGTGTTGGATTCTATTGATCTTCCTCTGCAAATAAATATCTTGAATCCTTTCTGAATTTCTCCAGTGGCATTAGTCTACTAATTACAGCACTTGAGTTTCTATTGTGATGCTCCATTAAAAAAAACAGTTTTACTTATATGCATGTATTTCATAGACAATATGTGGAAAAGCAGCAGTGTAATAAAACTGAAAAACAGAAGTTTAGTTTTTAGACTAAGGAAAAAATAAAGTGGAAAAGTGGAGGAAAATCACCTGTGGGTTTGGGAGGTTTTTGTTTGTTTGTTTTGTTTTTTCAAACAAAAAGAATTGTTCTCAACTGCAGCAGGATCATGAGAGACATGAGGGTGTTCTGGTAGTGTTACACAAGTGCAGGTAGGAGCTGAGCAAGAAAGGGCAAGCATTTTTGGGGATGTAAAGGTGCTTGATTCTTTCTCTCAAGTTAGTCTTGAAGGTTTAATTCTGAAATGTTTTAAAGGTCACAACACAGGAAGCAAAAGCAGCAGTCCACCTGCAGCTTTTTCCTAGCACTTGCAGTGAAAGTCTAACCTGTGATTCACACAGGCTTGTGAACACTCATGGAAAACCCCTCGCCTCGCCTCGTATGTGAGCAGCTCCTGAGGGAGAATTAGTCATTTCACACAGCACTAATGATAGCTTGCCAGTGGTAAATTAATGGCATCCTTGGGGAACAAGGTAATAACATTTTTTCTTATTAACCTAACTGGCTGCAGGACTCTGCTCTAGTTCTGTTCAAATTCATCAGCAAAACCATTTTTTGTACATTGCCTTGAGTGGGAAATTTTGGTTCTGAGAGCTGAGAGGGCAAAAGGCAGTTTCTGGTGTTCTGCTGGTTTCTGTAATTACCTGTGATCACAAACTACATTTATTCTCCTAAGATGTAGCTTAAATATAAAATCCAATGATATGCCATAAATCCTCAAAATAAATTTTTCCATCAACAAATCATTCACTTAGCTTTTTTAAGTCAATCATTCATATCCATTATGAAAAACACTGTAGAGTGTTTTTCATAATGGATAGGAGTTAGGAAACTGAGTTAGGAAACTGAAACATAAAGGAGCATCTACAGGTTAGAACAACACAGTTCTCCAGATAAAGTCTTTATTGGCTTATGCATTTAATATGCACAGCCTTATCAGCCACGGAGAACAATACTTTGCCTCAAAAGATTGAGTCCTATGAGAAGAAATTGAACAGAAAAGAAAATGAGAGTGTGGGTGTTTCCTTTCAGAAAACTTTGTTCATTACACACTACTATACTACATGCACACTCTTAGAAAAGAGTAGGAAAAATATTCCTGGGAAATTCTGTGCAATATGATGCCAAAATTCAGTGGATAGGAAAGATGTTTATGCTACCAAAAAAAAGCACCTAGGTTTCCAGAATAGAGAAAGGATACATTTAGTCTTGCTTCCTCTAAAGAATCTCTGTAATACAGTTCTTTTACACTATCAACTACATTTGGACATGTTACTAATAAACTTGCCTCAAGTGTTGAAGATTTTTTTATCTGTAGCATTCTGAAATTTTTGCCTCATATGAAATATGAATTTTACCAGCAAACAGCCATGCTACCTGTCAGACAAAGGAAGTGAAGATGAATTTTATACAAAAGTAAAATTCTGTTTATGTTTCTCCCGAGGATGGATCCTCTGGGCCACATCCTGACTCTTTTCATTTGTTGAGACTGTAAAGCTTTGCCTATGTGAAGGTGAAATCACAAGCTTTAGCAGTCAGTCCAATTGTTTCAGTAATTGCTGTAATTGAACTAAGATGAGCAATGCTTGGTCCCCACTTAAAAGCTGAGGGAAAATTTACCTTGGTGAATTGCAGCAGCACTACTCAGGCTGCAATTTGATGATAAGAGTGTCATGAGGGTAGGAGTGTCAGCTCTGTAGAGCAACATCAACTCTGAGAACAGAAATTAGACTAGAATGGTATTGCAAACTAACTCTGGAGAGGTATATTTAGAAAATTAATTCTCTTATTAAGCTAATTCTCTGCTAAAGCACCTCGCATTTCTTTTTATAAGTCAATATAAGTCACTTCACATCCTAATACCCATGAGAACTTTAGAAAACTCCATTTAAAATTCATGTGAGGCTCTTATCTAATGATTCATTTCATTAATAACTCAACTCCCTGGTTTCTAGGCCACGAATACTCCAGACTCTGCAAGATTATCCCAGTTGTTCATAAGAACAGTTTTATTTTCTTGTTTTTGGCAAACATGGAAGGCTGGATTAGTCTATGAAATGCATGACAGTAGTGCCAGAGGAAGCTTCAAGCACATACAGAGGGGATCCACATATAATGATGATGTAGGATAGCTTCTGCTGCTATCCACAGGAAAGCAACCTCTATTTCAACCATCTCACTTTTAAAATATATAGTAAGAAAGCTAGCAACAAAAAATTTATAGCTACTACTATGAGAAAATAAAAGCTGATAACTATTTAAAGGATGATAAAAAAGGAGGCTAAAGACAAACTGAAGAAAACCTTAATTATAAATTCTCAAATTGCCTCTTAGGTATTTACTTCTAAAAGCAGAGCTCTTAAATGCATCTGGAACTTGGTATTAATTACAACTGGTCAGAGTAAAATCTCATGTAAGGAGTTGATACATCATGGTCACAGCACACACTTAGTACCTGCAGCAAGAATGCTCCAAGTGTTTAACAATGCCTCCTCCTACAGAAAGATAATCCCATAAAACACTCTGTGCTCTTCCCACCCTCTCCTCAGGGAATTCTGTGAGTAGCAGGAGCGGCTCCCATCTGCAGAACTGGTTGGGGTCTGCAAATACTTCTTATGTGGATGAGGTGAAGGACATTGCTTTTTTTAGTAGATGTTTAAATAAGTCAGAATATTTCACACCTGAATTAACACTGAAACTGGGCTTAGTGGAACTAATTATACTTTCTATACCAAAGGTAGTTCTCCTGCTTTGTCTGCCAGGAAGCACAACATTCAAAGTTTTTTAAAACAAAAAGGTACAGAAAGCAAAGTTCAGTCACAGTGAGACAATCTCATATTTGAAGTTCCACAGATAGCTGGATGCAGAATTGCTTCCCCTCTGCACACACTTAATGGAAGCCCAGACTCTTTTGAGCTCATCCAGGGATTGCTGCAGCACATTTAACATCTCATACACCCCAGTTTGCCAAGCTGCCTGAAGTATGGACAGATCTCCTGGTGGCATCCAATGGATGCTCAAATACAGATGAGGAACACCAGAAATGGTACACCAACCCTCCTTTCCATCCCTGCACTCGTTTTAAAAATGTGACAAAATCCATTTGAGGCTTCATCCATTGAAGCATTATATCTCAGAAACTGATTCAATAAGGAGTGCTGTATTTTCTCAAGTGGATGCCATTCAGAATTCCATTGGCATTGGACACTGCCCCAGAACTTTGTGTTTGGTCAAGAGTTAGATTGCTCTGCAGACTCCTCCTCCTGTCTCATTCCACATGGGTTTCTGCAGAAGATTTATCTAACTCAGTACAAAAGTTGTTGTTCAAGGAAAGTAGCTGTTACATTTCTGTAGTGAAAGCAACCTGAATAAAAAGCCTTACATGGTAAATGCACCTGAATGAACTGGGAACAGCATGAGGAGCATTCAGTCCCATCTTACATATTTAATTGAAGCATCTCATAGTGCTTTGGACCCCTATAGTAATTCAAAAGCGAGCTAAACCCAAGGAATTACTATTTTTTCTAAACAAATCATTTTGAATTAGACAGTCTTGTAACCAGAGGAAAGTCATTAAGTTGAAAATCCATGCTGAGCTGTAAAGTGCATTATATATTCCTTGATGTATTACTAGAAAAATACTTATTAAAGCAAAGTTGGGTAGAATATTCAATTAACTCTACATCCATACAAATTGATTTTCTACTGATACAGAATATTTAGAAACTTTTTCAAATATATTTCTTGAAAAGGTTTAATATTAAAAAATAAAGCAACCACAAAATCTCCAAACCAAAAACAACAACAAACCACAGAAAGTAGTTTTATATTTTTAAATTCAATACAGGCTTTGTTAGGTTCCCCCAAATCTCACAAAGAAAATAGAAAGTGTTGGTTTCTAATAGTACTTCACAGAAACTGGTGGGCTTTTTTACAGTGGGATCTTATTATTTATTGATTTTTCATTTAATTAATATATTTAGTTAAAAAAACACAAGTGATTTAGGTAAAATAAAGTAAAAAGAGAAAAAAGATAAAATGCTTATTCTGACTTCCATAGTTTGCATCTCAAATATATTCTTCTAATAAATTAATCATACAAGTCCCAGTACAATATTACCTCATCTGAAACTGTTGAAATATGAATAAAAACATTTCCATTGTCAAGAAAATGTGCTGGAAAGAAAATTTCTTTAATTTTTCACCCCGCTGTTGAGCTGTGTCCACCTATTAACTAAAGTAACACTAAAAGATACAAGTATCAGGTGTGTATTTCTTTTAAAATAAATTGCAATAACAAAATTCCACATAGTTTTTATACTTTCCCTAAACCAAAGAAGTATTGTTCTTTAAAGCCTTTCATGTAGGAAGAAACCAGTGGTCTTTGCAATTCCCTTCAAGTCCCAATGACCATTTGACACTTTTAAATGGTTTTAAATGATAGCTTAGAAACCATGGGATTTGAAAAGAATAAACCTGTGTTGTTGTTTTGGGGTTTTTTCCAAGTTTTAAAAACTTGTTTCCAATTCTTAATTAAAGACCTAAATTTTTATTTCATTAGAATGGATGGGGGGTTTTATGCTGTTGAAGAGTTTATCAGATCTGTCTACTGAATCCTAAGCCCATTTATGAGGGGTTTGCAGATTCAATTGCAACATTGGATGCTGTAACCTTCTTTAAGACTAAAGTGCCTGAGTAAGCTGCAATGTAAATATATATATTTTCAGATATATATTTTGAAATAAGATTGATTAAAGAAGTGAAGAGTTAGAAACCCAAATTCAAGTGTCTAAACTTTATTTAAAGATATAACCCTTGAGTTATTTTACATTTCTCTTTAAAGAAAACTGCCTAACATTGCTGGTGAGATAACTACATAAGAGAACCCAAATGGCCATTTAGAAACACCCAGTTCTATAAAGAACTTCAGTAAGCAGAATTCTTTTAGCCCATGTGTGCAGAATCTGAGGCTGCCCTTTTCCCCCCACCAGCAGACAGGGCACACAGAGCTGCCCCTACACAGCAGCAAAGAGGCTGCTGAGCTGGTCCTCTTTACCCCACAGAGCAGGAACATCAGCACAGACACTCCTGCCTTTCACAGGTCTTCACCCTCACCTGAAATTTACACAGCACTTCAATTTTTCCTAATTTACACCCTTTTCCCTGGCTCATTTTGTACGTTTTCCTGAAGTGTGTTTTCTATACATGGCTATAATTTAGAGTCCTTTATCTCCTAGCATTTAAGGTGCATTAAGATTTATTAAAAAACCAAAATAAATATGTAGAACAATTAAAAGAGGCTTGAGGAGGAGGCAAAGTGAAAGGAAAAAGACAAACTTGGCATTTCAGGGATTAGTTTTGATTTAGAGTATGAAGAAAAAATGAGTAAATACATGCCTTTGTAATGGAAAGTTGACATGGAATTGTAGAGGTGAATTTTCTACAATCAATCCCTCAGTCATCACTCAGTCCTGGCTCAATCCTCGGTCACCTGGATAGGTATTGTTATTCATGAAGAATAATCACAAACAATAAATTATCTGAAGCTCAAACAACAGGAATTGGTGCAAATTTTTATAAAAAAGACTACATTTTTATTTTCATGGGGCAGAAGGTAAAGTCTGATTTTTTTTTTTAATATAAGATTATAAACATGAGTAGCAAATGGGCATAAAAATTGTAACACAATTCACTAAACAATTTCAAAAAGCATCTAAGCTCTTCAGAATAATTTTTAGCTGGTGAAATTGTTCCCTGTCAAACAAAGTAAAATTTCTCCATCAGTTCAGCATTATGTAATCATGTAATCAATATGGTAGAGTTTGTGCTGAGATGATCCCTGGATATCATCTGAGGGAGGAAAATCAGGGTCCACCTTTCAAGCTTTAGCAACCAAAAGAATTACAAAAATTTAAAGTTTGCCTGTATCTCACCTACCCTGGTTTGTTTACTGTATCACATTTCTTCACCTTTGGAGCTGATAAGGATTAAGCAATAAAGGTAAAAAAAAAAAAAATCAGATGGCCTCAGATTAAAAAAAAAAACATTTAGTGACATACCGAGAGCACCTCATCTGTTAAGTCTGTATAAATCCAGGAATATGTTTTCCATCCATGTTCACTTCTGTCTAATTAAATAAAATCTCACCCTGTTCAAGTGCAGTGATAACAACTTGGAATTGTTTGCCTGTTTGAAGTCCCAGGCTAGCAGGGGTATGCAACAAATCACGTGATTGAACTGTGCTGGATTGCAAAAACCAGTCACAAGATTCTGCCTCCTTTCGTTGTCAGTGTTAATAAAGGGCACAAGGAAAAGCAAACTAGAGAAAAATAGTTAAGAAGAGCAGAGAAACAAAGGGCTTGTGTACAACTCCTCTTTACCATTTGCAATAAACCTGCAAATACTGGTGTTACCCAGGACTTTAATGCTGACACAGAAAAGAAAGCAAAAAAAACCCCTTAACAAGCTAGAATTTAATACTGGATTTTTTTGTTTGTTTCTCATGTGTTGTAAAGAGCTTGGAGAAAATCTTAGTCTACAGAATGACTGTTTTTTACTGAGAAATAGGTACTTCTGTTCCCCATCAAGTGACACAAAAGATATTCATGTTATTTGTACAAGGTGCAGAGAGGAGCTTTATGGGGTTAGGGGAGACAGAGCAATTGAAAGCAACTAAGATAATTAGATTTCACCTCTCTACAGTGGCTGTATAGGAAGTAAACATTAATTCCATACAAATAGGTGATACCACCATGTCCCACAGCTACAAAAAACCCACTTTCATTTGGATTGAAGAGGCTTCAAATCACCAGGTGGTTTAAAAGATTCTGTAAAAGCTGCCTACGATAGAACAATTTTCTTCAGTTTCCCAAACTACAGAATAAGTAACCAGCAAAAGTTGTGACAGCAGAACAAGTAAATATTCCAAATAAACATGTCTTCTCTTCTCTTCTCTTCTCTTCTCTTCTCTTCTCTTCTCTTCTCTTCTCTTCTCTTCTCTTCTCTTCTCTTCTCTTCTCTTCTCTTCTCTTCTCTTCTCTTCTCATGAAAAGAGTATAAATATCATTGCAGGCATGTCACTATCAGAAAAATGTTTAGGAAATGCCTTCTGTCAGCTCTATGCTAGGCCTGGTTTAAGTGTTTGGGGTTATAAATACCTGTGCTGAGATTCCATCATGGAGGAGGTAGCTGCATTAAAAAAAAAAAAGGCTATTTATCAATAACTAAGAGGAAAATAAATAAGCATTTACTCTTTCCATAGGAAGTGAATAGTAATTTTTCTGAACACCAGAGTTATAGAAAATATAATAAAATTAAAGAAAAAAAAATAATATAATATGTATTCCAATTCTAGCCCAGCCCAGAAGAGAATAGGTAATTATTTTCAGATTGTGTAGCTGATGTGGAAAATTTCAAAAGCAATTGTTTATTTCTTAGTTATTTATAAGATCAAAGAACTGCAACTTCATCTGGTTTATGACAAAAACTTACGTTGATTGTCAGATTTTTTATTTTTTTTTTTGGTGAAATTTTTCTAGCATCATGCATATTTACATTCATCATATTTCTATTAATGCCTTTATTTGTAAGGGAGAGTAATGGAATTTTTTAATATGTTTTTGTCTCATACATTGAATGCAACATATTTAAATTGTTGTGCTTCTCGAGAATATTTTATTATACACATTAATTTCAGTAGTGTCTTCATGCAAAATGCACTTAAATTTGTCATAAATTAAAATAATAACAAAACTTATTAAAAACCAAAAAGGTTAAAGCTGTTCTTGAAAGAGCAATGATTATTAGTTTCAAACATATGATTTCCATCACAAGATTAAAACTATGCAAAAGACCTGAAAACATACTTCAGCTGCTAATAAATAACAGATCAATCAAAAAGCAATATAAGTGAGTGATCAAGCTGTAAAAAAATCTAAAACAAGAGAATGTGGATGCCACTTTGTCTAGCTCGTATTTTTTAAAAACATTCATTTCTTAAATGGAAGAGCTGACCATTTTATCTACTTTTTTTCTGTAACTGGAGAGTTTTGACTATTAGAACCCTTTCTTAAATAACAACCTTGAGATGCAACAGTGCTTTAATGGTCTCAATATATTTGCCTAAGAGAAACACTATAATGGGATCTGAAGTAACCACTATAAAAAATAAACAGATATTCTTAGGGAAGCACAAACCCAACTGTCCAAGAACATATTTCAGGAGGCTAAAAGACTTGTCCACACTAAAATCTCCTAAGGAGTGTGAAGGTGTATTATGAAGTGTGAGGGAGAATTGATTTTCCTTTTTGTAGCTGTATAACACAGAAGGCCAGTCATTTAATTTGTTTCCATAAAGTCAATAAGCCCTGGTTTTGAACCAAGAGTAATGCTGGAGAATGCACAAACAGCTGCAGAGGAATGAGACAGCAGGGAGGAATATTTCTACTGAGAAAAACTTTAAATATAATCAATATCTTTATTATTTCAATTTATAGGGGTTTATTTTTAATGAAGACTCGTGGTAGGAGCACTGGTAACTTCAGAAGGTTCCATCAAGCCCTTGCTGTACTGTATTATTATTTCATGCAAAAAGCAGAATATTGATAAGAATTTGCCAGACATTGTGCTAAGCAGTCTTGATTAAGCACTCAAATAATATTTCTTGTTCCTACTAAAGTTGTGGATTTTTAGATGAATAGAAAATTGTTGAAGACAGTGCATGCAATTGCTGAAGTAAAGAAGGAGAAAGGAAACAAGAAGAGGTTACTTACCCCATTTTAGGGCAAAAATAGCCAAAATGAGAAAAGTAAACAGCACAAATTGCACGTATTAAAGTGCAATAAGTAAAATATAAGTTTGGAGTTTCTTTTAAGTGCCTCTACTGCAATTAAGCAGTCTGACCAGAAAGAGTGCTACCAAACATCAGCCAGGGCTTACATGGGCTCAAAATACCTTTCAAAGAACAAAGCAAACTTTATATTTTCATGCAGGAGTTCCTAATCAATGCTATTACAGGTCATTTTGCAGTAGCATGAAGACAGAAGAAGATTACAATTGAATGGCAATTTTTTTTAAAAAGCCCAATCCCTGATTATAAGCATTTGAAAAGCTGCTAAATTGATGAGGAATAATCTTCTCAACAATCTCCAAGGAAGCAGAGATTGCAAAAGAGCTGTGGCTTTTTTCTTCAAGCAAAGAAGGATCCCCAGACTTGCCCTAATGACACAAATTATCTAATTAGCAGATCTCTTTTAAAACCAGGGGGTAAAAAAGCAAGAGTGCTTTGTATTGTTTACACAATAGCTGTGGAAAGACCAATGAAAACTCCAATATATAGTCTTCTGACAAAGAAAATTAATGATTAGCAGCATTTACTATTGATGACACCCACTGCTTGCCTGGGCAACCAAAGTCACAATTATTTGACCCTTTATAATACTGTCTTCTATTGTCTCTTTTTCCTCACAGACCAGTTCCTTCCGAGTCAAAGAACAGAAAATATTGTATATAGTGTGTTAGCACAAATGAAATCAGCTAAAAAATCCCAATTATGAGAGGTTTTCCATTGCCCCTCAGACATCAGAGATTAACTACAAGGTTCATAGGTCATTTCAATCCCTTCCAAATGTGTCATGGCTTTAATCCTCTTCCCCAGTGTCCCGAGGAGGAGGGTGAGGGATGGATAATGATATAGCAAGGGATTAGCTTGTTGCTCAGTTTGTGCTTCAAATTGTGTGATTGAATTCACGGTGTCACAGACTGGGTCAGCAATAATTAGCAGTATTTTCGTAGTGCTCACTAACAAAAAAGAAGAAATGGTCCTTGGAGCATTGCCCTTATGGAGGCACAAAGGGCATGGGCTCTGGTTATGCTTTTGGTGACGGGTCACATGTACTGCAGACAGCAGAGACTTTTTTTTTTAGGGAAAACAAGATAATAATTTATCAGGCAGGAAGATATTAACTGAAGTATAACAAGAAAATTATATTTTCCACCTTTATATTTAATTGCATTAATTTAAAACCTGGACTAGAGCCACTGAATCTGTTGTCATGTTAAAATAAAAATTTTAAAAAATCAAGACTGGATTTTGAGAGATAAAAGGTCCAGAGAAACAAGTCAAATTATGTTTACACAAAAGACAAAGAATGAAACAACCAAGTATTTTTAAATGCTGAATATGCCAGAAATCACTTTTAAAAAGAAACTGCTTAGATGAACCTGCAGGCAAGCAAAATATAAAAAACTATAAAATGATGTTTCAATGAGAATTTTTACAGATTTCCCTAGCAATAAAATAGTCATTCTGAGGTTGTTTTCTCCTTATAGTTGTTTTATGTGAGTACTCAAGCAAATTATTTTATTCATGAGCATCCAGGAAAACTTTATTACATTCATCAAGCAATTTTCAGTCTGTTTCAAATATCTAATTGTGAGTATTTTTATCAGAAAGCTGAGCAATCTGCTTAGAAGAAAAGAAAAAACAAAGTTCCTTGCACTGAATTCATCCAGCAGCACAACTCAGGTTCTGATTTTCGGACAAAGAGCTTGAAGTGCAATTGGTATGATTAGACATTGTCATGCCAATTACTCCCATGGAAAGTTCAGCATAAAAATATTGGAAAGAAGCAATTCTTCACTTTCTCAGTTTTATCACCATGTCAACTTTGTCTCCACCACACCTGAGTAACTTCTGCTACTTTTCTTCCTTCTGCACCCCTCAGTCTTCCTCTGGGTGTGCTCTGGGTCAGGAATTATTCACCCCTGTGCAGTGCAGGGCTCTTTCTGCCTCTGGATTTTCTTTAGTACAGCAGAACCCTGAGGTCTTTCATAACCCAGTGGAGGGAAGGAAAAAGGCAAAAAGCAGATGTACAAAGAGGAGAAAAGCAAATAAACAAACAGAAACCTAAATTCTGCTTGGGAAATATTCAGTATAATATTTTAAATTTGTCTTATCTTTCAAATGTGCACAGGGAAATAAAATATTTCTTTCTGGCTCTGTGTATTTTGTCCAGCTACTTTGAATCATGTTATTTCCTTTTAGTGAAACTTGAATTTGCAGCAAGCCATTTTATGGGCCCTCTGGATTTTCTCATTACATGATTGTGGGTTTGTAGATTTTCTTTTACCTGGGGTAAAGTGAAGTATTGTTGGCAAATTGGACTAGGAAATATATTCTGTGTTCCTTCCAGACCTCCTCACCTTGCCCCCAGCAGATCTCAGGTGGCACCGAGTCCCACTGAAAAAACCACAATCAATGTGAGTGATGGCTCAATGCAGAAACTTTGAGGGCATTTGAACAAAAGAAAAAGGAAAGATCATGCTTTGGGCACTTCCAAAACCTTCGAGCAAACAAACATCACAACTTTCCCTTTCTCAAATTACATTTTACTTTCAATTCTACAGACAAAAAAAAAAACAACCCTACTGAGATGCTCATAAATTTTGAATTAAAAATTGATTACTATTGACCTAAAAAAGAAAGGCTAAATTTTATTTGCAGTACCAAAAATTGTCAAAGAAAAAAAAAATATTTCCCCCAAACTGAAAAGCATTTAAGCTACTTTTGCTCTTATTAATGAACAATGACAGTCTAAAAGGCAAAAAAGGTAACATTAGAAAACCAATCAGATTATTCCATGGACTTTCTTTCATGCCCAATTGTTAATGAATGTTGTGAGTGTTGAAGGACACACCAACCTTATATGAAAATGTTTAATTAAACTATCTTTATGCTATGTTTTCTGCAGGCTTTTTCTTTTTTTTTTTTTTGTAGCTCAATTATATTTTTCTAAATAATTTCAAGAGGGCAGGGAATGGTTATTAAAGAACAGCTGTGGCAAAGTGATTTGTTGATGATAGGAGGAACCACAACAGATTAAAATAGATTATTAAAGCACACAAAAGACCATTTAGGTCTTTGCATGCAGGAATATTTTACATACCAGCTATGAAATAAGCGTTCTGGTGAAAGGATAGAACCTCCTGCACTTGAATCTCTGTGGGATTTACTGAAGAATTTTGAAATGGCAATGGTAGAAAACCTAAAAATAAAGTTTCCTCAATATCATGTTGCTGCCCATCTTCCTTTTTTGCATTAATGGTCTGCTACACCTGTTTTATTCCATAGTTTTAGCATCAGCAATAGGTTAACATATGTTATTGAAGAGTATCTCAGGTGAAGACCATAAAATTTAGGTTGCAGTTCCTTTCTCTTCTGGAATGAAGAGAAAATAAAAATGAACCTATTTTTTTGGCATACAAAATTTTCTGAATTCTACCCCAAAACATGGTAATTATATTTCTATTTTGGAGTACTCTGTTTCATGATATCTATATTGAAGTGTTTTGGTCTTCCAGTATTTTCTACAGAAAGATAAAATGGCTATGGCTTGCTTTTCATATCTCTTTCTGTAAAAACAAAGTTACCCATGCAAAATTCAACAAAAAACCTATATGAATTAAAGAGTTCAATGGACGTTCTGCTTCATTACACTTGTAACAAATCATTATCATATAAAAATGAAGAAAAGCAAATTGCATTAAGAAATCAGAAAGATGAAGACACCAGTGATTTTAATCAGTTTTACAACTTTTCATGTCACTTGTAGACAATTCAAACTGTCAAGCATATCCCAATAAAGAAAATCTAAAATGGCAAATTACCTTTTAAGATGGAATTTATTACTAAGAAAGCATGATCGCATAATATTGCTCTTTTTTATATTAAAAATAAATTGAGAAATGATTCATTTGTTGCAAATGCAACACATGCTCAAAATCCAAAATTAAATATAGCATCAATTGATTACAGTTGAAATTAACTATTTAGGTTATATGATGGAATAAATAATAGTGGTGAATTCTTAACTAATGAAATTATATGTTCAATTCTACATTGAAAGAGCTATGAGGAATCAAAAATCTTCAAAACTAAAGCAGTTAAAAGTAATTAACTGACCGTAGTTTTTATCTAAACCTTCTCTATTGTATATACACCGTTTGAGCTTGTGTGCAAGTGTACAGAAAACTATTCTTGCCTCTTTTACTTATTTTGAGTTCTCCTTGCTGAAGGGCATGAAGTATAGGAGTTTATTTTGATTGTTCTTTAATGTATTTGCACAGTTCAAAACATAATTTTCTCTCCCATAATTCTCTCTCTGCCTGTGCTACACAACTCCAAGAGAAGTAGAAACTTCAGTAATGCTCTGTATCACATCTCCATTTAAGGAATACTCTTTTTTTAGATCTCACTTATCAATAGAGATTTATTTGCCATGGATAGGAATAACTCTGTTAGCTAATTCCCAACACAACTGGAGGATTATTTTTTATTTGCTGATTTGTATGAATACATGACAGAAAATGGTAGGGGCAATGCAGATGTTAATCTGGTTGTATCTTCAGCTTCTACAACTTAGAGATGAATTGCAACAGAAACAAACAAACAAACAAACAAACAAACAAGCAAAAAGAACTGAAGCATTACTGACACTGAACTGCGCACAATGGAATTGTGTTCTATAAACAATTACCTAAATAAGTATTTAGTAAGAGTTTTCAATCAATAAATAATTGTGGAAATGTGGAGGTCTTGAAATTTCCTGAGTTCTTCATAAATTATATATTCTACCTATTCCACACACAAAAGAAAATAAAATTAAAAGCAAGCATTTATAACTACATAAACTTGTTTGCAGATTAAAGACTTTTAAAATAAAGTATACTTAAAATAAGACATGAAGACGTCAGCACCTCTGTATTTGCTTCAGTATTTGCATCAATTTAGTAAAAGAGAAGTATTTTAAAAACATTTGACCGAAGTGAAATATTAAAACAGCCACAGGGGAAACCAAATAATTTGGAATTTATGTAAAACACAAAATTCTGAGAGGTATCTTTTCTGACTAGCAGCACTCTATTAAAGCTAATTTCATTTACATTTTACAAGAGGACTGAAACACAAGAGAAACGGTTTCTGACACCTTTTATCTGCTGCTACTTGCTTTCATGTCCTTTTCATCCCCCACTTCTTGTTTCAGCAGAAGTGTCTGGGTGGCTGTGGGATAATGTGAATGCAAGTTAAAACTAGCCCAGAAATAAATAAATAGAAAGAAAGAAAAATTCAGAATTGCTCTTTTCACTAATGATTAGAAAAAGGTTCATGAAAGCTATCCTGCATCCCTTACAGCTTCTTTACTACTTTTTCTTGCTTGGGTTGTTTTTTTTTTTTTTTTTTTTCTTCTTATTGTTCTGTTGAGTGTTTCAATCCTTATTTCAGCAGATAAACTTAAGTGAGACTGACAGGCCTGTAGTTTCTGGGGTCCTCCTTCTTTGGGATAACATGAACCAGCTTCCAGTCCCAGGTGGGACCTCTCTGGTTCTCAGGACTGCTCAAAAATCCTTGAGTCCTCAAAGACCATCATCTTTCTGTATCTATATGTAGTACAATCGCTTATCTTCTTGGAGACAATCAACAGATAGATTTGAGAGGTTGCTCTGGTCTGGCCATAGTGGAGCAGTTGAGCAAGAGGCAATGGTTTGAAATTTAAGTCCCCTAAGTACAACCCTGTGCACCTCTTTTTCTAGAGAAATGAGGAATTAATGTGAGCAGAGAGACTGAGAATGAGGGTGCTGAGCAAAGACTTAACAGCTGTGGACTCATGGCTTAAAATCAGCCCTCACAAAACCTCTCACCTTGAATGACTTGATTTTGTAGTCTCTGTGGAGTGCTTTTGGAAGAGAAAGGCAGAAAAAGGTGCTTTCCATTGTCATCCCTGCAGAAAGCAGGCTACAGAGGGCAGGGATTGACTGCTCACAGAAGAAGAGTGAAGAGAGTTTGATGATACATTTAACAGAACCCCAATGTTCTGAGTTAGTGCTACCATGGCCAAATTTCTGTTTCTTTTTATTTAGTTTTTTTTAATTATTATTTTTTTCTTCTTCTTTCCAGTTAAGAGTTATACCCAAGAATTAAAACCAGGTGGTTTTTGAGGTTCTGAAGAAGGATGATGACCACCACTGTCTGTGGCACCTTGAGGATCACAGAGATATTGACAACCAGATCAGTATTAGGTTCTGGCATGAAATATCTCAGCAGACAACTTTGAGCTCAGCAATGAGTGGATGTCTTATCTCTGACACAGGAGCTGAAGGCTCTGAGGTGGGAAGGGCTTTGGAATTGATAGTTTGAAAGCAACTTCCTCAGGAAACTTGTCTTGGTTAGAACCAGACTGCAGTCAAGCCTCGGCCCAGATGACAGGAACTCTAGAAGGGTCTCCAACAAGAACTTGTAAATGTGAGAAAGAAATATTGATAAGTGTGACAGAGTATTGTGAGGATTAATTCTGCAGAGCCCTTGAGAGGGGCTTGTGTGTTTTAGGAGTGCCTGGAAACCTCAGAGAAGTGCTGAAAGGAAGGGTGGAGGCAGCTCTTTGGAGTTACTGACTCACCTGGGCACTTTCATCCAAAACATTGCTTTGCAAGTGGGCCACATCCTGTCCCCTTCCACAGCCTCTTTTGCTGTGAGAAATGCAGTAAAAGCCACAAAAAAGGCCCTCACTGCTCTCCCCTTAAGATTTGATTTCTGAAGTATTTAAGCAACGACTAGGAAGTGAATTAATTATATCACTTTTACAACTTGTGTCCAAGCAAATATAGACTTAGTATCACAAATACCTTTCTCTTGTCTACCTCTACCTTCCCCTAAAACCCCATGAAGCACTGTAAAACAAATTAAAAACAAACAAACAAACAAACAAACAAACAAACCAACAAACCCAATTTATCATCTTTCTTGAACTTAGTAAACATGCCTTACATCGTTCTTATGGGTTGTTTCTCATTAATTAATTGCCCCAGAGTTGTTTGTTTTGGTTTTGAATTTGCTTTTTTCACTTTCCTGCAAAAACAAAAACAAATACACTCCTGTTACTGCAAGACAGCATCACTGCGAAGGATTTCTGGAAGTACAACCTGCACTAAATAAAGCTTGAAGGGGAATTTCACCAGAAAAACGCTGCTCTCTGGGATTAATAAAAGCTCAGCCCTGTTCTGTAGTATACAACAGTCTTATTCAACAGCAGTGTTTTGAATTATTATTCACTATTTTGAAGACTGAATCTAAGTCCCTCTGACCCCAACTGAACATTTCTTTTCACCAGAGTTTGGCTCAGAAGTGAAAAGTTTCATTTCAATGCTGAATTTCAGGCTCTCTGAATACATTTTTTGCAAATACTAATGATTTTCATACTTTCAAAAGAGATACAGCAGTTTCTTCTACTAAAGCTGCTCCAGCAGAATTGCCTTTGACATGTCATCTTAAAGTACATATTGTAAATAGAAGAATGGCTAAACAAAGCCACAGCAGCTCTGTTTGAGAGCATAAAATCTGCACTAAGCTGTACATTTCATACGAAGAATCTTTACTATGGGAGTTGCAGCTCCTCGACTAATTCAATTTGTGAGCATAATATTGAATATTAACATGAAGCTAAAACATTGTTCTGGTGCATACTAGAGCTTTATAGTTCAAAAAAGCTTCAAAATATTCAAGTGAACTAAATCAAACTGTCATTTTAGAATGTATAGCTGAATAATATCTGTAATGAAATGAATTGTATTAAATAAAAAGCAGCTTTATTTCTCTATTGGCAACATAGAAATTAACTTGAGGGAAGTGAGCTATAGTATTTGTATGTAGCTGAAGTAGTGATTTTACTTTATATTTGCATATTAAAACCTGCATTCCAGCAAAGCAAATGACTTTGATAAATTGCCTTACATGTAATTATTGAATATTCTTATGCATCTTAAAAGACTTCAGACACTTTTAAAATTAATCTGAAATTTCACACAAGGATAATTTTTATACCCTTTAATTTTTTTTAAGCATTTCTCTTTTCTCAGAGAGAATTTTTAATGAATCTTGTAATATACTTTTAAATTAAAAAGTGCATGAAATGAAAATTTGTTTTAATTGTTTTTTCAGTCTGTTGTTCCATCTCATTATTGACTGATATGCCTTCAAAACTTGTTTAATTTTATAGATTTTCAAGAATGGTGATTCCTGAAACAGCAGTGTTTTACTCTCCTAGATTTATTGTACTTTTTCTCCCCTTGAACAAACACTGGAAGCTTAGGTTCTCTATTATTTTTCAGACTAGCCATGGACAGATCTATGTCATGGGAGTATTTCTGGTATCATCACAGAAAATTTCTTCCATATTATTTGCTCTTTCTAGGAATGTGAATAAAAAATGCTCTCTAACCTCGTGCTAGCAGAGAAAATAAATACCTTCACCATCCGTCTCATGGTTTTATAAAGAAAGACATCAAATATCTGCTTTCGTGTGATTTATATGGACTTTTCACCAGATTTTGTACAATTTTCTTTTTTTTCCAGCCATCAATATCCTAATCAAAGTAGTCAGCCCTCCTGGAGAAGCTGCTCCCTACCTTTAACAGTCCCTTTTGCCCTTTCCATTTTAGCAGCTCTGAATGGGGAAATCAGAGCCACATACACAGAATGGCCAAGATATGGAGACCCCATGGATTTATATAGTGTCCTAATCATGTCCTAAATCATTACTTATTCCTTTACATCCTAAAAAATTGTATTTATTGTGCTTTCTTGGCCCTTACTGAGTCAGACATTTGTCTCTTGGTTTACATGGGTTTTACTAAAGACATGACACAGCTTCTCCAGGATCACCTTTCTTTTTCCCAGTCCCCTTTAGAGAGTGGCCCACAGCAGAGCAGATACCAGCAAGGTCTAGCACACAAAACCTACAAGCTCTGTTGTTATTGTTGAGCAATTACTTGCCTTTATGGGCAGAAATTTATACCAAAATGCACAGTTCTTTGCATAAAGGTCAACCTTTGAAAAACTGCGTCTTCTGTGCCCAAACAAGGCGCACTTTCTGTGCCTTCATGAAGCTTAGCCAAAAAATTCCTCACCAGAAACCATTTGCTCTTTCATGTATCCTCTCTACATGATGGAAATACATGAGAGTTGGGAAGACTTGGCAGTAGTTGGAAACAGGACTTGTCTTATCTTGATATTCTGTCCAATGGAGTGACAGTATCTCAAAGTTGAGCCAATATCTCAAATCTGGTATTAATCTCCATTGTAAAAAAATGAAACATTTATTCAGTGACCAATTTAAGCCTGGCCTATGCCATACTTAGGGAGACTTTACTGTTCTACATGTCAGTAATGAGGAAGAGAAAAGAAAAAATAAAAAATTTTCCCCTGAATATTCTCGAGTGGTGATGGAAGTTTTGCACAAACTGGCACTGCTTCTGAGGAAAACTCTGTAAGGTGAAGTTCCTGTTGTAAATCACTGTAAATATCTTCCTTTTTTTTTTTAATCCCTCTTGGCTCTCTGTCTCAGCTGATTTTTTTTTTTTTCCTGTGGCCCAAGGATGTCAAGAACTATTCTTTTTTCTTTTATCATTACTACATACCCTGTGTCTTAACTACACTGAGCATAAATGGATTTTATTGAGTCTAAACACAAGACAAATCTAAATAGGAATATAAATCAATTCAAGACAGGGATATTTAGAGAAGTCTTTTAAAATAACAAATAATATTTTGAACTAAATGGCTCATGCAACAGAATTATTTTGCTCTGAATACAATCTAATCTTCAGATGTTTGTTTTTTTCTGTTGCTGTTGCTGGTTTGTTGTTCTGTTGTTTTTTGTTTTTGGTTTTTTTTTTTTTTTTCTTTAAATTAACTTTTCAACTTGATATTTATTTAAGCTTTCATTCTTTTCAGGTTTTGACTATGTAGTCAAAACTGCTGCCAGTAGTAATTGTACATCCTTCCTTAGTGATACCCAATAAATCACTAACATCTCTTGTGCTGAATGTTAAAAGGTTGCTGTCAGTATGGTAACAGATTTGCATTTCAGATATCTGTTTAAAACAGTGACCAAAAGACTAAATTTTATTAAGTCAAACCCACGACTTTCTGGCTCCTTTGTCTGTAGCAAGCTGAAACTCGTAGCCATTTAAGGGTGGTATCATTTTTCTCTGAAAGTCAGATATATATTAACCTTCTAAAAGAAAACTTTAAAGCTGTGATTGTTATAAAGTATGTTTTTATTAAGTTCTTTCATAGGCTTTGTCTGGCTGAATCTGACAAATGTGTCTAATGCAAAAACTAGTACATTCTCTCACAAAAAAATGCTTAGGCCACAGTCCTTCTTGCAACCAAAAGAATAAAAGAAGTTTATTTTCCAATAATAAATAATAATTCTAGGGTATAATTTTTCATTAATAGGGGCATCCATAGACAGCTTTGTGCTTCCAGAATATTTTTAAAAGATAATAAAAGTGAACAAAATGATGTCTGTTTTTCTACTTTGCTGATTTATTTCTCCTATTTCTACCAGAAACTTGTTTTCTATCTCCTTGTAAACTCTCCCAAGACCAAGAATAAGATATTCTGTATTGCTCATTAGACTTATCTACTTTCCCGACAGACAACTGGGAAAATCCTCTCTCTTTTTAGAAAAACCATCTACTCTCAAACAAAATCAGTCAATGCAACAGCTATTCTCCTCTCCTCTATCATCACAATATATATTGTTGTCTGTAGCCTAAAGGTAGATATCTGTCCTTAATTTTAGCAAACAAATCAGTTCTGAGTAGAAGAACAGTGAGAGGAATGAAAAAAAATGCAATGGAATTTGGCCTCTGGTTTATAATAGAAGCACTGACTTTATTAATTTACATTAGTAAAGGTGTCTGTTAAATATCCCATGAAGCAATTTAGAGAAGTCCATGAACTAACTTAAGCAATATTAATTAATTTTGAATAGAACTTGATGCAGATTTCAAGATAGCAGAGCGGTTGGAATGAGATGGTCTTTATGGTCCCTCCCAACCCAAACTACTCTAAGATTCCATGGTCTTGTTCCCTCTACTGAACCTCCCCACCCCTGGGCCCTGAGTATATGATCCTAAGACTGCTGTAGGACACACTCTGAATAGCTGCCTACTAGGGAATATGTTCTCACCTTCTAATAATGCAGAGGGATTTTCCTATGCAAAGAATTTAATCCCTAATTTGCTGTAAATGCTCTAGAAATGACAGGCTTTCCCACATGTGTTAATGAAGACTTGTGTCCTGAGAATAAAAAGAAAATTGAGTCTTCTTATAAAAGAACAACAAAATTTACCATCATCTGCTGTCTTCACCTCAGTCAAGCTCTGCTCCCCTGAAGAAACTCCATTAAAGACTTCTGATCCTGGCTGTGTCACCATGGGGCAAGGTTTTAATGGCTTTGGAATTCTGTAGAAAGATTTAATCAGAACAAAATCATATTTAGGCAACACCCACCAAACAACTCCATAATGCTGGAAGGGAAGGACGGGGGTGGTTTGTTGTCAATGCTTTCACTGCTTCTTGAGGAGGTGGGGACAGAGACACCAGCAAGCCCTGGTGTTTCTGGGACAGGAATCAGACCAAAGGGGAGAAGAGCACAGCACTGAAACAGAGGGTTGGCTCCTCTCCACAAAAAGGAAATACAATTATCTTAAAATAGGGAAGGAGAGATTAATTAGTGTACCAGCACAATTCCCCAAAAAGGGATGTTTTTTCTAATGCAATGACATTTCTTCCTCAGCATCTTGGGTGCCATTTTTCATGGTGACCTTCACGAGGAGCACAAATCTACAAACTCAAGGTTTTCAGCAAACATTTCAGCAAACTTCCCCTTCAAGAGATATAATACACCCCATCTATTAATTTCTTGATTTGAATATGCATAATTCTTGCTTACCTCCATTAGGATGATTCCTTCATAGTCAATGCTATTTATGCAATGTATATGTTTATGCAAATTAGAAGAAAGTGCATTTTCACATAAGAAAGAAGACTTAATGAAATGTAAATCAAACCCACAAAGATAAGGAACAGTTCAGGTTTCACTGCAGAAATACTGATGGCAGAAGCACAATGATCCCAAGTTTTATTGCTGTTATTTTCTCTGTTAGCAGCACGTTACTGTTGTAACACGAGGATGGGCTATGGTAGTGCAAAAAGTCAACATTCAGAGTTTGCATTTAGAGCACAACATTAAAATGCAGGAGAAAAATCAACTATTTTTTCATGAGGATGAAGATTTGAGGTGTTTTTCCTGCTCTGCTTTTGAATAAGAAGGATGATGGTATGACACCAGAGGTGGGGGGATGGGGAGTGGGGAGGGAGAAGCTTATACTTCCAGATTATATGTGACAACCAGATAATCACAGAATTATTCAGGTTGGGAAAGACCTTTAAGGTCATTGAGCCCAACTGTAAATCCAGCTGTGCCAAGCCCACCACTAAACTGTGTCCCTAAGCAGCACATCCACAGATCTTTCAAATGTCTCCAGGGATGGTGGCTCCACCACTTCCTTGGGCAGCCTGTTCCAATGCCTGAATACCCTTTCAGTGAAGAATTATTTCTTAATATCCAATCTAAACCTCCCATGGCACAACTTGAGGCCATGTCCTCTTATGCTAAAGTAACTCGGGTTTTTTTTTTTTGAGGGGGAGACTTCACTTCTTTTAAATCCATTATGCATTCTGACCCGTTTATAGCACAGGAATTCTCTTTGGACCATACTTTATGGAAACAGGGAAAGGAACAGCACAGCCTAACTAGTCAAAAAAAAACCCAGAAAACAGAATACCACATTGGTAAGACCTTTATATTATTAACAAAATTATATTACATGCACCAGGTAGGCCACAGCTTTACCTTCCACAAAGTTAAATATTTTATTGGAAAGAGTTTTCTCCAGTTGTTGTTGATCAGACATTTTAATGTGTATCCTGGAGGAAACTGATATTTTTAGTTTCTTTTCATTTTAAAATCAGTAAGAAAAATAGAGATTTTTTTTTAATGAACTCAGTGATTCCATGGATCTTTTCTAGGCTGTAGTATGACTGAACTCCAGTTCCCAAGATAAACTACAGAATTTTTTTTTTTCAAGAAAATGATGATTTTCTGGAAATCACTGTTCCCTTCAAAAGCCAATCTGACAAAATCAGCTTTAGATGAGCTCTAAGCACCATTTCTCCTTAGCCTACTCTTTCTTTGTTCCTCCCTGCTGTCTGCTCTGTGAAGTCATGCCTGAAAGCTGTGAGTGTAATACACTTACCAGTCATACAATTTTAAAAAGAGTTGTGCTATCTAACAGCTTTGAGAGCTTGGAGTGTGTCCATGACTCCTGAGATACACAGAGCAAGAGACCTAAACTGTGCCCTTATCTTTGCATGACTCTTATTTCTTACTAAGGTAGATATTTGAAAAGAAAACTAATCTGATATTATTTCTGATACCTATTTATGATTATTTCTGATAATAGGAACTCTTTCACTCAATCGTAATTTATAATTTTATTTTCTGGCATGTGAACAAATATTTCTCTTCTTAAAAAGTGACCAAACCAGACAGGTCAATCATAGTAAATTTTGCCTGTCTCAGACAGTGAATTTAATTGTGCTAATTAAAGCTGAAAATCAAACACAGATCTGACCATATAAAGGCAAACAAGCCCATTCTTGTTAAAACTGACAAAACGTGAAGGTCACAACTTACATATTAATATATTCTTCCATACGACCTTCAGTTGTAAACAAAGAATATTAAATGCTGTTATTCATCTTCTGCTAATGAACATATATTACTCTGGAGTCTAATGAATAGATAAAGCATCTCCGCTCATCAAATATTTATAAAAGTAATATTTTCTGTGCTCACCAATTAAAAGGGTATTTTATTACAAATTTAGAGCACGCCAGCTTCAAAGTCCTTGGAGACTAGGTACTTGAGAGTGTCAGGAAATGAAGACTGGTCTTCAAGTCATTCTCTTCATGTGGCTATTTTCAATAAACAAATATGAAAATGTAATAATAAATACAATATTAAGCCAAATGCATAATCAATGGGTTTACTTATTCCTCTCTCAATCCCTGGTCTGGCAGTAGCTGATGATTTCATTATTCTCTGAAGATGTCTAAATAGTAATCTGCATCAAAAGCATTTGCAAAGAATTTGCCCCACTCTCATTCCATTAGAGATATTTAGATCACAATCATCAAGATAAACACAATACATTAATTTTAAAGTATATAAATATGTATCTATACACCTATAAATAATATTTAATATAATGAAAGCATACAATATAATATTTACATAGTACAAATAAAAATATTCACATGCTTACATGGCTTGCAGAGACCATCCCAATGCTCATACCTGACAGATGTGGAATATCTCAGGGGCACAAGGTCTCCACAGAAAGCTGCAATACTTATGGTAGGTGCTATTCAAGCAGTCATATTAATACAAAATAAGTGTAATGAATAATCTGTGTGGATCTTAATGTTTGTAAACATGTCAGCTTTAGTTTATGGCTATGCCAGGAACTTATGCATAGATGTCAGCAGCCTAATATTTTCTCTTCTGTTTCTGTTAGCTTGCATGAAAATAACTGTCACATAAATCACAATTTACCCAGTCTTTGAAACTTTTACATTACTAATATATAGGGTACAGAATACGTGCAATAAATACTTTTCTTGGAAGGTGAAAGGCTAAAAATTCCCAAGCAACAAGCCTTTATGATTAGATTACCTTCAGCATATGTGTGAGCAATAAATTTTGATAAACACCAGTTTGGACATTTTTCTTGTTTCTGTCTGGTATCCGAAGGTGGAAGTTGCCTTCCCGTCACAAGCACATATCTGGAACACCCAAAAGAGCCAGCCTAGGAATCTTTTAAAATTGACATATTGCTTCGGCTTTGTTGCATTAAGCTGGTAAGAGCAAACAAGGATTTATTGGGCAATTTACCAGGGAAAAAAAAAAAAAAAAAGGTAATTTTCCTCCAGTGCAGGCCACTGGTGCCCTCTGCTGTCACTCTGCCGAGTATCACGGTTTGCTTTCTTTCTCTCCAGTCCTGCTCAAATTGTTTCCAAACCTCTGTTATTCTTCCACAGTTATGCTTGGGAGTTACGATGCAAACGTAAAAATGAGTGGCTTCTTTTTCCCTTTCAGCCTGGTTTGCCTCCATCAAAAAATAAATGTTCCAGAAAAAGGATTTCGTAATTTATCTGTGGTTATCAAGCATTGCCCGCACACACAGCAAAGAGCTGTGTGTGTTTTTCTCTGTGTCCTGAGGTTTTCTTTGTGGAGTTTTTCTCTGTGTCCTGAGGTTTTTCTGAAGCCTTAAGAAATCAGTTGGCATCCTGTTCAAAACTTTCTCAGTCTGCATTCCCAATAAGACAATGGAAGCATTTTTAATGACCTTAACACACTCTGCAGCTGCCTCAACAGCCACTGCTGTCCTGTGGCTGTCGGCCCATATATCAACACACCTGTGGTTAAAATTAAAAGCTTTCAAATCTCATGGCAGCCCCGATGCTGGGTAACTCCTTGGGAGGAAAAATGTGCATAGCAATGAACAGCTTTATCTAGAAGTCTTTAACTTCAGAGGAAATTTAAGTAAATTCCCCCATCCACATCAAAATGCAGAGGTGGCTACAGGCCACAGCTGCCACCGCTGTAAGAGCTTTTGGCTGATAACGAAGCTGATTTATACCTGGTGCTCAGACAGCATGATGATGATGATGATGAATGTGTCAAGGAATATATATTCAGGTCCCATTATCAGCAAGGTAAGAAGAGTTAAGAAATAGGACCATTGCTGATGCTGTGAAGGCAGCATGTTACACCGGGAAATGTTCACTACGTCTGCTGGTCCGTGGCACTGAGTTTCTCAAAGATCTGAGAGCACAGCCAATCCCGTTCTTGAAGAAAATTATGCAGGAGAGTGAGAATCAGAAGGATGATCGGAGTCCAGGAGTGCATATTCAACTTTTAGCCCATGGAGATTTTTGAAAAATGGAAGAAATTAACAGAGGATATTGTTTCTCTATGAAACACAAAACTGTGTTATTAAAAGGAGAGTTTGTATTACTTCCTTTTTACTGAATGGAGTTCTCCCACCCTTTGTTTGATGACAAATAAAAGCCATCGACCAGGAACAGTGTGTCAGGGGCACTGAGGGTTTTGGCTTTCAGAATATATTCAGTCTACAGTCTACAGGGAAAAGAAATCAAAAAGGAGTAACTTCTTGAGTCATGAATATGTGTGACTCTTTTTGTGACACAGCCAGTTATTTTTTATTTGTCCTAAAGAACAAATGGGATCTTTTGCATAATTAGAGGTAAATGAAAGGAATAACAAATACAAAAATAGATTTCTTAAATTTTTTGAACATTTTTTTATGCATTTCTTTTGAAAGTAGCCCTTAAAGGCTTTTCTGAGTTTCTATTTATCCTGAGACATGTTTGCACATGAACCCTTCTTTTCACCTAAATTCGGAGTTCTTGCCATCCTTTATACTTAATTCAATTTATATTTTAATGTATTTCAGATTAAAAAGCGAAGACTATTCAAGACAGAACTTCTACCTTTAACCACCTTACCTCAGAATCCTCACTTTTTCTGCAGAGTGCAAACATCCATATTATGTCTCTCCATATGAAGAGGCAAGGATCTCGAATTCAAAATGCCTGAAATAAAGGACAAACTAAAGAAAACCATCCTCCTGTCTCGGCAAAACTAATTTAAATTTCCTAATATAACAAAGCAGCTGTGAATCTCCTGCCTGGAGGCACAGGCACTGTGCACACTTAACAAATGGCCAAGCAGATGCCCCTGTTTGGATCCTCAAGAGACAGGAGGTGGTGTTTTTGTGCAACACATTGCTACCTTTGGTGCCTCAGAAAATTACTACTGAGATCCCTGTGCATAATAGCCAGAGCTACTTAGGTATTCACAGTTAGAGCTACACAGTTTTATGCATTCTAGTCTGGAGCACAGCTGCCTGCTTTTCATAGCGTCCACCCTTTTCTTGATGTCTTAAATCATCCCTAAATTGCTACTTACTTCAGGATTTGCCATTCCTATGGCTTCAATCTAATTTCCTCCCAGTATCTGAACAAGCAGCCATTCGAAATGGCTGGAACACTTGTTGGGCTGGCTAAATATATTTTCACAGGTGTGATATTTCCTGCTCCAGAAGCTTAAAGCATCTTAATGCTAGAGGAGTGCTGGGGGGAGTTCTCAAAGGCAGCTTTCCTGGTGCCATTTTGAGAAGATCTCTGTGATCTCTTTTCTAAGAAAAGTTGTTTCTTACTCACAGCATGAAAGAGTTACCATTTTTTTACTGCCAGGTCAATAAGAAAGGTAAGGTCCATTATCATCTCTAACAGAAAGGCTCAGGGGAATCATAGCTCACTACAATGGACTTCCTCTGCAAACTTGATAGGAACATGGCATGTCCTATTCAGCAAATTTATGAGCAGTGTGACCAAATAAACCTGCAGAGCCCATTTAAGACTCCCTCATTGATGTACTGTTTCCTCTTGCATATATGTGTGTTTGTTTTGGTTTTTTTTCCATTTTTTTTCCACATATACATACATACATATATGTATATATGCCCACACTAGTCCATGTTCCATGTTCTAGAAGAAGTGTAAGACTTTGTTTTGTTAATAAATGACTGTCCACTTTTGTCTTCATTATTTTTCCACCCTTTTCCACAAAATGATCCCTATCTTAAATACACCTTCCAGGTATATGCAGTTCACATTTATTATTCAGAATCCTGCTTAACCATTATTGGGCACATGGACTGAAGCATTTCTCTTTTAGAGGCTAAAATATATTTCTTTCCACTACTGTTGTTCTTGAGAGCCACAGTTATTGGATGTGGGGCTTTGTGGTTTGGGCAAATTATTGACTCCTTTATTACTGCATCATAAAATCTGTAACTGCACTTTCCTAAATGCTCTCATGTCTCTCTCACTGCCCAAACAGCTAAAATACATGAGGCAATCTGTGATGAGAGAAAAAGAGGTGTGTGAAGGACCAGAACTAGAAATCTCATTAAGTGTCACATAGTTCAGGGACACAGCACACAGTTAATGTTTTCTTTCAGAACACAAAATTTGAGATACAGTGTTCCTTCTGAATAGAAATTAAGTATTTAATAGTTTTGTGGGTGTTTTTTGGGGGCAGGGAACAACTCAATATAACACAATTTCAGCCTATTGGATCTTTAATAAGCAAGAAAGTCGGTCAATTTTGGATCATTACAAACAGAGAACCATTATGTACTTTTCTTTTACAAGCTGAGATTGCATTCTTGTCCTGTAGCTCATTAAAATGATGAAAAATTAAAGTATACAGGGAAAAAAAAAATGAAAAAAAAACCAAACAAGCAAAAAAAAAAACCAAAAAACAAAACCAAAAACCAAGAAAAAAGGAAAAGCAAATTTTTGTCTGTACCAGCTCACATAGGGATTAGGTAATAACCAGGATCAGTCTATGACTGAGGTTGAGACCAGAGGATAAAATGTTCCCTGTTAGTGTCAGCAAGCAGCTAGATCATCTCATCTCAGCTGTGAAACCTCACCTGGGAAATTAACCCACTACACAAACAGATGTCCTGCCAAAATAAAAAAAATAGCATTTTATAAAGAAGAAATGGAGCTGTAGATAAGAGAGAAACAAAATTTTAAACTTTTCATTTCAATATTCCATGCATAGAGCTTCTGATCTTCTGCATGTTAATAAATCTCCCTTAAGAGATCGAAAGTCCTTTTGTATGTCTTGCTATTCTCATGTAAAAAAAAAAAAAAAAAAAAAATTGTAATTCCAATCAACAAGAAATCCATCATATCCTTCAATTTATTCAAAGCTTTATTTCAGTCATGGTATTTCAAGATTCATTTTTAGTGCCAAAGATTTTTAGGAAATGGACACTGGAATTTTGTGGATGCTTACTAAATCAACATTGAGTAACATGTATTGATGATTTATCCAGCCAGGTACAGCCATGCTGTGGAAGTTCCAATTATGCATAATTACAATCAGTCTCCTTCAGCATCCTCAAAATGGAATTATATTTTTGAGTTTAAAATAGTAAACATCTCTAAAAAGTAAGGTCCTATGGAAATGTTATAAAGACTGTGTTGGATCTTGGTGGATCATTGCTGAAAGTTTCTGACATTGCAGATTTAGTTTTACAGTTGTTGAGCAGATGAGATCAACACACTGACACAAAGGCATAGAGCACTTTTCAAGAAACTGATTTAATCTGAACAATGTTTGGTACAACCAGATCCATGTTTTATTATGCTAAACTTCATTCCTGTAGCAGAATGCCTGATGCTGATAAGAAATCCTTTTCTTGAATCCTATCAGTTTCTGGTTGCTTCAGTTGTTATGACAAACCTGAATTCTCCTACTGCAAGAAAATAAAATGGAAGTGTAATTGTAACATTTAATCTGGTTGGTTCCTGAAAGTTTAAATCAACTTGATAACTTCCTCAAGAAAAATTATGTAGAATCTTCACCTTTTACTCTTCTGGCCTGAGTTTTATATAAAGAATTTCCTTTTTGCAGCAGTGGGAAACTAAGCAATAACTAGTGATAACTTAAGCTAGCAAAAAACCAAAAAGTTTATCTGGTAATATGAAGACTTCAGGAGAATAAAAAGATGTCGGGATATTCCTACAATTTACTGAATGGGCTTAGAGGGAGAAAAAAAAAAAAAGAAAAGAACAAATGCAATTTTCAGAATAGCTGTCAGAATGTGAATTTTGAAGCAGAAAGAATATAAAACATGCCAGACCTCAGGTTAAGAGACCTGACCTTATTTACAGATCCAGTTTTGTAAACCCAGCATGAAACCCATGGATACAAATCAGTTTGGAGGAATTTGCCTTGCCACCCTACAGCAGGGGTGATGATGTGAGTGGCAAGCACACACTGCATTGCATGACAAACAAAATTTGTCTTTTTTGAAGCACACAGCCACGCTCAAATGTAATGAAACATCCAGGGCCAGATCTACTGAGATTTAGAGAGTGTGATACCTGCTATTAGACTAATTTATACCAGCCTCACACTGACCTTCAGAGGAACCTCTGTCTCAGAGGTAGCGCAGCCCACTCTGTGTTTCCTCATCAAATGCTTTTAGTTAACGATGGTGATTTGAAAATATCTCGTGGTATGGACTGAAAAATAGCCTTTCTTTCATAAGGAACATATGAGTAATTGTACTCTGTGTGATACACCTGTAACTGTTTCTTTTGGAAGAAATTAGCCTTTCTTTAATTTTTCAGAGCTCAGCTAAGCAAACCCTCCAGCTAATATTCCTCCTCTTCCTCAAGATTTCATATCTTATGAAAAATGAAATTCTAGTGTAAGACTTAATAAGTACAAACCTAATTATACTTTTTAGTATGAATGTTTTTAAAGTTTGTCACAATTACTGCTGACATTAGGCAAAAGAAAATTGTCTGCATGCATCATAGCCTACCCCAGTTCATCTCATAAGCACCTTCAAGCAAGTGACTGAACACTTAATCCTAATAAACTGCTAGAGAGTGAGGTGGTAGAATCTTTTGGCTTCACTGCTCACAAGTGATCTCTGGGTAGAGAGGCTATTTCCAGCTATCCTGCTGTGAAATGTACTGCTATTAAATCTTGCACATAAAAATCAAGGGAAAACACAAAGAGTGGCGATGATTTTTCTTCAACATTTTTAAAACTTTGGGCTAGTGAAGACATTTCCTTCTTTCTAATTATCACTTATCATAGCTGCAAAAATGTTCATCGTTTACAAAACAAATTAAAGCTGTTAGCTGCTTGCTTTGTCATAGTCCTGAATGACCATCAACAACTCAGCCCTTGTGTCTTCTCTTCTACAACATTAATGATCATCTTTCTCTCACAGAGCTCTTCCTTTACATTTGTGTAGAACCCTGAAACATAGAGATGTGCTTTTTCTCTTCTTCCTTTATTACCCATATCTCTCTTCTACTGAGTGAAATTTAGTTCCCATCAAAAAAGTTCACATTAAACCAGCACAACCTCAGAAGAAAAAAACTTTGGGAGTTGTTTTGATGTTCAGATAAAGAGTTTTAAGTGGTATGCTTTTATCCATACCACTCCAAACATCACTGAGAAAAGCTGCCAGGACGTCAGTATTTTATGATCTGTCTATTTTAAACTAGGAAGGGAAAAAACATTGAAATTTATCACTCTTTTCAAAGCTTGAGTTTTAGTTATTTTATGTCTCAAGCTTTGAGTGTTCTAAGTCTGCATCAGTTTAATCAGCTGTCAAAACTTCTCCTTAAACTTTTAAAAAAGGGTAAGATACCGTAAAGTTTGGCACTTTAGAAACTGTGCAACTTGGACAATTTGACAATTGTTAGCTCAAGCTTTCTGCTGAAGACACAGATGTAACAGACACTTCAGAAGAAGATGTCTTACTGAAAAAAAACCCTGATTTGCCACAAATAGCAAATTTTGCTGAACTATTTCACTTTGATTGTCCTCTTATGCCCCACCATAAGTCAAAAGTAACCCTTCTGAAATTCCTGTCTTTCAACAGAGAGAGGAGCATCAGGTCCCAACAGTAACTGGAGATGTTGTAAACACAAAATAAATTGCTGAAATACATAATAAAATAATAAAAAAGAAAAGTACACAGCACTTCCTGCAGAAAATGGAAGCTTTGCCATAGTGAAGTTTGGACTTGGCAAAATTTGAGCAGAACCTTGTAAAAAAGTTACAATGATGTTTTCTTATTTTTCACGTAATTGCTGAGTGACTTGTTGCTCTTTATCAAGGTCACTACAGATACTAGGAAAAAAAAAAAAAAAAGGCATCTTCTCACATAGATTTTCCATCCAGAAATGTCCCTGTTTATAGTTAGAAAGTGAAATGTGGAAAGGCAGATCTGGAGGAGAAAGAGGCACAGTGAAAGGACTGAAGTGGCATCAGCCCCAGAACAGAGGACGTGCGAGTTTGGCAAAGACACATCAAAGACACATCATCCCTACCATCAGAGGAATCCAGGAGATCCCAAAATCTACAGTCTGTTGCTAAAAAAAAGCAGTTTTCTTTTGCAAGAAGGAAGAAGAGCAATGCAACCGAACCTACAGTGCCTGTATTCAAAACAACAAATATGTTATTGTCAGGGACTAAGGGTGAGATTTAGAGGGATATTGTCAAATTAGCAATACAAACAGAGTGATGAGTTAATTTCACAAATTGTGGTGATTATTTTTTGGTTGTTTGGTTTGATTTGGGGTTTTTTTGTTTGTTTGTTTATTTTTTCTTTTTTGGGGGGTTTTCTTTTGGTTTCATTGGTTGGTTTTTGTGGGGGTTTTTTGTTGTTTTGTTGTTTTTTGGGGGATTGGGGCTTTTTCTTTTTTTTTTTTTTTTTTTTGGTTTGGTTGGCTTTTTGTTTTTTGGGGTTTTTTTGGGGGAGTATCCTCTAGTAGAGAAATTTACTCAGTCTTAACAGCACATGATGTTAAATCAATATTTTACAGGCATTCATCTCACCAGGACATTGGAAAAGATTTTGGATTTAGCCTGGAAGATTCCACGGGGGAGGAAAAGACAGAGATAAAATTTTATGATCTGTATTTTAACAAATAGAGCAAGCTTCCACAGACACTTGAGATTTACAGTCCTTAGGACATGAGCATCTCCTATGCACTTTCAAAGAGAGGATATTCGATGGAATTTGGTGTGGGTACAGTTAAAAGAGAAGAGCTCCAAAGGTCTGAGTCACACCACACATGATGTAGAAGTCGTTCCCAGCTGAGTAACTCTTTTCTTATACAGGCATAAACATTGATATATTGATTTAATTAAAATATTGATTTAATTTAGTACAAATATTGCATGCAGTATATTCCACCTTTTCAATTTTCTCATTTTCAGGGTCTGGAAAAATCACAGAATCATTTAGGTTGGAAAAAACCTCTAAGACCACTGAGTCCAAACTTTAAGCAATAAGTGGTTATCTAATTAGCCAGATATTTTTAAATAAGTATTTATGCTTTATTAAAATAATACTAATTTATAAATATACAAAGATGATTTTTTTTTTTTTTTTTCAAAAAACACGCTCTCAAAAAGGAACATTTCCAGTCTGGACATCTTAAGGCTGAATAGATATGAAGATTAAATTGTTTAATGAAAGAAGGCATTATACTAGAACAGCAGAACAATTATTGTGTTAGGAAATCTAAAAAGCAAAAAGGCTGCTACTAAAAGTCAGAATTTCATGTAGATACTATGCAACAGATGGCTGAAACCCAGGCTAACTGAGATAATTAGGAAAGAAGAAAGCCTCATGATTTTGGAAAATTGGCTTTTTTCTTTCTGGTGGTTATACACCAGTTCTGATACTCTGGGAAACTGATGAGCACTTCCTGCAATGGAGATGCTCAAAAACATCATTTTCTCTACTAGTTCATGAGAGATTGAGTTTTGTCTGTCTGGAACTGGCAGGGAGATACAAATGAAGCCATCAAACTCAGCCTGTGAGCTTGACCACACTACAATCAATCTGAATGTAAAGGAGGACTAAAGATTGATTATAATGGGAGAAAAGCACTAAGAGAATAAAAAAGGGAAGGATAATCCTATGTGGCACCCAAGCTACAGGTCATATGTTTTATTCTGTATGTATGTTTTTACTTTAAGGGTGTGGAAGGAGGAAAGAATGTAGACAGTAGATAACTGCAAACCAAAAAAGGAAATACACCTGAATATAGATGAAAGATATCTGTAAAAACTAAGTGATAGGATACAAACCTCATTATTTTGGAAAACACTCACACATTTGGATCCTAAATATCATCTAAGCAGTTTATTAGAGTTTTCATCTCCTTTCTGCACCTTGCTTTATCAAAATGCTTCATATACTGCTTTCTGGAAAAATTTATGTTTAGATATGTTTTGAATTGTTATTACTAGAAAAAACAGACAGGAGAAATAATTGATTGTCAGAGTATTCAGAAAGTAATTTCTATTCCTATTGCAATAATACAAAATGCGTAGGTTAAAAAATAAAAATGTGAAAAATAGACAATTTTTAAGCTGATAAACGATCTATGTGATTTCTATGATTCTGTAATTGTTTTTCTATCATGCAGTGTTTTGACAAATTATGATGGTTTCAGACCAGTACAGAGCAGTTAATGGAAACTTATTTCTATCAGAAAGGTGCAAGTACTCAATGTATCACTTAACATGATAGTATTTAACATGATAGTATTTCTTCAAGCAAATTGTAATGGAGGCTCAATTGTTAAGTTTTCAAATGCTCTTACTAAGAAACAGATAGATCTATTCACCAAATATTTGCTCTGCTGCTGATATTTGTAATAATGCCTACTATTCTTCAACCACATTTTTTAAAGTGCCTCTTTGTATTTTGAAGCTTGTCAAGGACTGTGGTGTTTGTTTCCCCCAATCCAGAACACAAGGTTTTACTTGAAACAAGTTTTTGGTTCAAATGTTGAGATGCTCTTTTCACCACAAGTCCAATGAAGACAACAAACAAAGCAAGGCCTTGGTATTTTTCCGCTAAAGCTAAAATGTTCTAATGGTTCATTGTCACTGAAAAAGTCCATTTATGTCCTGGTATTTTTGCCATTTCCATTTCACCAGAGCTGTCCCTGAATGATATGATGCAGACAATCAGAGCAGAGTGCACTTCTCATTTCTGTCATGTAAAATTGATTTTTGGCTCGCTTACCTCCCTGACTCAGTTCATCAGAGAGTCAGAGGAGCTCCAGGGGTGGTTCAAAGTGTTGAAGGCAGCAGTGTGAGACCATACTCTAAATGACACTGGTTAAAAAAAAATATAAATACACTTTTAGAGTGGACCAAGTAAAGCAGAAAGTTTTGCCAATATTTCTTCATGAAAGATACTTGAAATCAGATTTTTTAAAAGTCAAACATTTGTTGTAACAGCAATCAAAGAAGCAAAGGGAGTAAGAAAAGTGTAATTTGCATGGAAAAACTTTACAGGAGTGGTTTCTTGAGCAATGTGGTTTTGAACTGTCCCATAAAAGAACTTTTGGAGACCGAATTACAAATGTGTTACTCTCTTTCCTTCTACCCTTCATTTCCATCTTTATTAAGTCCCACTAAGCCATGTGCAGTTTTGTCTGGGTGAGAACTGCACAGTAACATAACCAGAAGCAATTTAAACTGATCCATTCTATTTAAAATCCTTTACCAAGCCTGAGTTTACCTTTTGCTATCTCCTGCTTCTGTTCCTGACATACACTACAAGTGTTTCCTTAAAATCCCAACTTCATTCACGTTGGCAAGGGGAACAATTCAATTAGGACAAATTTTCATATGTGAAGCACACAAAGAAGGGAATTTCTAGTAGTTCTAAGAATGTGTTGGGAAATTAATTGAATTCATTTTTGTATGCCAACAGTGTTCTGTGGTGCTTATTACTTCAGAAACAATTTAAAATATATTTTTTGGAATATGCCCTCATTTAGCAGATGCACCATAAGCTTACAAAAGAATTCCGTATAATGAGAAATTTGGTTGAACAAATCAAAATCTAATAAATTAACTATAATTAGTTGTCAGCTTAGGAATGTTCTGCTATTTTAATAAATCTTGTCATACTGGTGGCAAGAATTAAAAATCAGAGTCAGCAGAGTTAAACTGATGGATCAGCTTTGACAGCAACAACAGGGTTAAAATAAAACCCTGTAGTCATAACATGGCTTTTACACTTGGAAAAATCACAGTGGAGGAAGATTGGTGGGAGGCCTGTGCATGGCTCTTATTCAAGAGATTGCTCATTTTCTGTGCAATGTAAAGGCACCTGAGAAAGAGAAAAGGTGAGGAATTTACTGAAGGAAAGGAATGAGATAAGCCATGGAGACATGTAAGGAAAAAAATTCTACTGGATCATATAAGGTGTTAGAAATTAAAATGGTGGTTCATAAGTAAACACCCATATCTCTCATGAGGGTTGCTCTTTTTCTAAATTATTTTAGACCTATAATTATATTTATATTAACTAACTGTATGGGTTTTTATGAAGCTGTTTCAACTCAGGTCCTTCCTGCTCAGTGTTTGCACCATGTGTGGGTTGAAAACCACTGTTATGCATTTCTAGGTCTTTACTTTCAGGGTCTGCAGACCTGACTCCACCATGAGGTGAGGCCAGTACTATTACCATTGGAATCAACCAAAGAGTTGTATAGGATCAAAAGCTCCTTCTCTTTCCAGCCTGAAAGATCATTACACAAAGAACTGTGCACCAGGACCTCCCATCCTTTATCAGTTTGAGCACCCAAGTCAAAGGTTTTAAGAAAGCCAAGAGCTGTTTTAGCAACAAATAAGCCAGATTTTGGAAAGTCTTTAGCTGAGCTGCAATACCCCTCAGCTTATGTTGGTTCTTGCAGCCTGTGGGATAAGCTTTAGTTTCCTCCCTATGAATCAAAACTTAGGAGCAAGCTTATCCCAAGAGAAGTTTACAGAAAAAAAAAATCACATGGTCTTTCTGTATTCAAAATAATGTTTAGATGTTAAGCCATAACAATGGTAAATACTTAAGTTCTTAAAAGTGCTAACCAAGCATAAACTCTTTTCTTCCAAAGCAGGAGTTCATTGGCCATTGAGAAGTCATTGATTAACGATATTGTGGAAATTTCCAGTGTAATGTTTGAATTTTTGCTTACCTTTAAAAACAAACAAAGCAAAGAAACTCACAAAACCTTAAAATTTAAGATGTCAGAAGCCTCCTAAAATGGCCCTGTTTAATCTGTAATCAAAAATGAACTCACAACAAATTTCTGTCACTTCAACCTGCATGTAAAGTGTCCAGCCATTCTATCTTCTCAAGAGTTTCTCATTTATTTCTTTGACAGATGAAAAGCTTTCTACAAAGCTGTTTCCCTTCTAAAATCATATGTTTATGACTTCAGAATTAAATCAGATCTGAAAATCACCATGAAGGTAGAAGTGTATCTTAATAGATGATTAAATACAGATATAATGCTAATTTCTATGACTTATTTTCATAGCAATTCAACAACCACATACCATATTCAGTGTCTCTATGTGTCTTGAGACTATATTGTTCCTACTTAAATTGATTTTGAATTATTTCTTAGTCATTGTTTAGCCTGCCAGTGGCAAATAAAGAGCCCAGAAACTACCATGGAAATCAGACATCAGTTTTTTTGTATAAAATGCACAGCTGCTTTGTTCTCTTGCACTGCAAAGGAGGTGTTGATTTCTCTAATTCTCAGGAGGGGTGAGAACTAAGAGCTATGCAGGTGTTAAGTGGGAGTGACACCAACGCTGTGAGGAGCTGGGACAGTCAACTTGTACCTCACTGCCAGCTGTCCTGCTCCATTACATCCTGACAGCCTTTAATAAAGTCAGGTGCTTGCTGCATGGGTCTTAGCAGGTTCAGAGAAGTTGTGTAATTCATTCTTGACATGTGGCATTATAGGCACTTGTCTTTCCTCCTGCTGTGTCCATGATGAAGTTTGATGTTGCCTCTAAACTGTGTCAAGCTACAAGATACTTCTCCCAGAGCTACAGCTACCTAATTCATCAGCCTGAGTTATTTGTATTGTGTCAGTAGAATTTAATTGCCAGTATTCCTTTTTTAAGAATAGCTTTCATAATGTATTTATACAGTGGTTATAATTTGGAAGTTTCTTCCATTAAAAAAAAAAAAAAAACAAAACAAAACAAATCACAAACAAGCAAACCCACCCAATCTGAAAGATACTTCCCATACTTTCCAAATATTTGTTTCCAATTCTAGTGGGGAAAACTACTGAAACTCATTATTTTGCAAGGCAGGAAGAACTGTCAAGGAAACATTTTTGTAGTTACAAAAAAATCTATACTCCTCTATTAGCGATTGCAACCACCAAACAATGATTTTGATAAATAAATAATGAAAAGGTGATTACTTTAAAAATTAAAATTCATTTACTTGACCCAGGTTGAGGTAGGCATCTAGCCTGACTTTTATACATCCAGCTTCACAAAACCAGGATGTAATTGCTGACACTTATTGCAAATATCTATCAAGGGAGGTCAAAAAAAGGACATGAGGTTGGCGTGTGAAACTGTCATGAGCAAGTTAACATGTCACAGAAAATATGTTTTCCAGGTAAATTGAATATATGTAAAGCCATTCTTAATTCTTCAAAGTTTAGTTTTTTAAAATCTAGTTTTTGTATTGCCTCTGGCTGATGAGCTGTTTTACCTTGGTAAAATCCTGTCCCCAAAACAACATCACATCTGACTTGCAAAAGCATGAAAATAATAATCATGGTAACTAGATTGGAGACTGAAACCCTTCACAGCCTAACGCCCACTTAAGCAAGTGTTTCTTAGTGATTTGCTCTCTAGAGCAAAACTGTTAATATTCAAGCTGCCTTTCCGCTTTTATCGGTACAAAACTAAACACTATTTACTTCCAAAAATATGTGTTTCATATAATTCCATTCCTATTTTTTATACCACTTTGAAAACTTACATAAGAAAGCTGAAAATCCAAACCTCTTCCCTACAACAAGTTAGCAAATCATTATCAGATATCTATCAGTAAAGTATAAATTATATAAAGTATGTACCATAAAATTCATGAAATGTGCACAAAAATAATAATATTTTTTTCTTTTCAAGACTCATAGCATCCCTTCTGTTCAACAGGATGCATGACTAAGGACAACGACAGGAATCTGTATTGTAGCTCCTCACAGTGTGCATGGCAAGGCCAACCAGAGATTTCAGCTTGCATGGAAAGCAAAGGCACTTTTTTTCCAAAATATGCACTAGGAGTATCATTACAATCTGGAATGGCAGTTACCTTGATCTCATGTGAGAAAAACTGAAGCTTTGAGATTTTAGAGTTTTTAGGCAGACTTTGGGAAAGGAAATATTTTTTAAACAGATGTTCTGCATCTCTGTGGAAGGAGGAGTGAGAGGAGGGAAGTGAAGCAGAGCCTGTGAAGAAGGGAAGGGGGGAAGCTGTTTTTATTACTCTACTCTGATTTGATTGGCAATTAAACTGTTGTCCCCAAGCTGAGTCTGTTTTGTTGGTGTTGGTAATTGCTGAGAGATCTCCCCCTACCCTTATCCTGACCCACCCATGAGTCTTTCATTGCATTTTCTCTGCCCTGTCCAGTTGAGGAGCGACAGAGCAGCTTTGGTGGGCACCATGGCATTCAGCCAGGTCAGACTAATCCAACACTGCCTGACCTTGATAATCTCTTTTCTTCCAAAAAAAACAGAGACTTTTCTGAGGAGGGGACAGTGAAGGGTAAAAAAAGGAAGGAAAAAAATCTCTTTATTTCTTTTTATGCACACACATGTTTAAAATCCATCACTTTTGAGTGTCAGAGGAGGGCTTGTCAGTAATAATCACTCTTATTTTTCTCTCCCTGCAGACCCAAAATTCTTCAGCTGTTGAGTTTTACTCTCTTTAAATCATAAGCTGGAGCAAAGTTTGTTTTAATTCTTCAGTCATAAGAACCCTGAAGCATTTCTAGCTATTCTATCATTAGTAATCATTATTGACAATTTTCTTGAATTGATCAATAGAGAAATAGTCAACCATGTTCAGTTTGACAGATCTAATATTAAAATAACTTGTTGATATTGGCAAGGTACTCTTGCAGGTTTTATTTCTAGCTGAAGATTTAGACTCAAATACCTGAACTCTCTTTACATTCATTTAAGAGTAAGAAAGAAGGCTCATAAAATAATAAGCAAAGAAATTAATGGTTGCTTTGTTTTTGAAGGGAGAAATCTTAAATCTGGAAGGACAATTATACAGCTCATAGAGCTGAATGATCACACCAAACAAAATGCATTATGTATTTTGCTCTAATGCCTTTTTTCAGAGCAAAAGCTAAATTTGTTTCTCTGATGCCTCATGATTTAAGAGGGATGAAATCACAGAGTATGACAGTTTGCTACACACCAGAAGAAATCCTCTTGGACAATGCAAAAACTTACCATTTTGAAAAGAACAAAGAGATTCTGCCTGCACAGGAAACATCATAAAACATTTGTATTTGTCTCAATGAAGGGTAGCTTTTTTTCACCATACTGCAGTTTAAAATCCAAACAGTCTTTGGTTCTCTTGCTGAGAAGATGCAAAGAGAAGGATATTATCCATAGATTATCCAGCTGCTGCCCTTTGTCTGTGCCACGTTTACTGCCTTGTATATGTTTTTACCTTGTGGTAAATGCAAGTTCTATCATCACTACTCTGAACTGTAGTTTCATATACTTACATTGTATTTCCTAAACCAACAATGGCCTGTGCAATGCTGGTAAATATTTCTTTTCTGATATAATCTTAGCATAAGTATGGTAACAAGTAATCAACTCACACTTTCAGATTGCAGGGAGATGAGAGCAAGAATGGTTTTCTTCCTTGTTTTGGGAAATACCTGGTAGGGTTACAAGTCACTGCTTCAGAGTATTTTTCACACTAGCAATCTCTATGCATCGAGAAGACTTCATTTTAGCATCTGTTTCAAGACCAGGAAATACAGAAGTAAGCCAAGTGTTTTAAAATACATATTTTTATTATTATTTCAGATTTGTCATCATTCATGCTGAAGCTCTTTTAAAAATGGGGGAAAAGAGTAATTGAAATAGGTCATTTATAGCGGTTGCAGGAAAAGTTTTACAGGGCTTTTTGTGATTTGTTTAGGTAAGTTAGCTGATGGCAAAGTTCCTTAGGAAATAAGGAAGGAAAGAGGAAGTGAGAGAGAAAACCAAAAAAATGCTTGTTTTAAGACAAGGACAGAACATTTAGGTACTATTCTGTTTATAATTACAGATTATACCTTTAGTACCTGGCCAGTTATCCTGTCAACTTGAGCTTTAGAAAATAAATTTTGAGCTGAGATATCCAGAAAAGTAACTCAATATAATCAAACTGAACACATGAAATAATGAGACTAATTACTTCTTCTTGTGGGCCTAGTTTATCATTTGTGTCTGGTCATGTCAGGCTGCATCAGTTTGACTCCTGGGATGCACTGAAATGTGTGGAGTTCAGGTGCCACTCACACCAAACAGGCACCCAGTGAAGTGTATTTGTCCAGAAGGGAACCACTGGTTCACCTCCAAAGAAATCAGGCAGTAAGATAAAAATTGAGGGTGATGATAAATGAGTAATCAAATCTCAATCCCAAATTAGGACTAGAAGACTGGCACATCTGCTAGTACAGATGCACACCTTCTTTCTAGGATAGATAACAGTTGAGGGATGATTTAAGAATTTTTGGTCAACTTTGAAAAGCAGATTTTATGCTTTCCTTTAATAATCAAATGCATTAATATGCATATTGAAAGCAATATTTTGTTTCGATCAGTAATGTACCAGTAATAATAAATACTGCAAAGCTCAGCCTCCATAGGCTGTTAGCATAGCCATATGTCAGTTTTGTACTAAAATTGAGATTTTAATGTCATAAACAATTTAAAGTCTCTTGGACACCTAGAGTAAATATACAATGTTTAAAAGAAAGGGCCAAGGAATAATTCTGCAGACTGAACTCATGACTATCCACCTTGTTTCCTTGTTAGCTCAATTTCTCACACATTTTTGGACTCCTATAATTAAGACCCGTTTCCTACAGACAAAACTAGCCATAAACTGTCTACAGCCAACTAGCTCATGCTAATTATTTTCCTAACCCATAACTGCCACTTGGAGCCTCCTTTCAATAAAATAAAATTACTTAGATCAAACAAAAGATGAAAATATCCCAACTTTGCACGTGTGTGTTTAGACAGATATGTACTGTGCATATATATATAAATAATATAAGCATTTTCCTCTTTATGTATGCATATTTTAATTTTAAAATAAAATAATAATTGCCAGATCTACCTCTCTTTTATTCAACAGTCGTCAGAGATGCCATCTTCTAACGCTGTAAAATTTCAATTGTTTTTAAAGCCTTTTTCTTCTTCCAGTTATGTTGATATTAAATAAAATTAAAATGTGATACACCTTGGAAAGCAAATGCCTCAGAGGATTGTTTTTCCATCCCACTTATTTTTTTCTTTCAAAAGGCTTTTCCCTCTCTCCATTTCTCATTTGCAATAAATGCCAAGCACTGAGGCCTGTAGCCCTCATATGCAGGTGCCACTACTCCTCAGCACTTCAGGAGGGTGACATGTCCTGCATGCTGTCACATCAGTTGATTCTGTTAATTTTCAGAGGGACTAACTAGACTAATGGTTAAAGGGACAAATATGAGATACATTTGCAGGACTGATGCCTCAATAAGCAAGCTTTAGGAAAACTGCAAAGCCGTGCAATACACTAATAAGAGGCCACCTGCCTGACTCCTGTGGGCCAGCTGCACGCTCCAGTGATTTTCCAGGGTGGGTATAATGTTAACTACATGGCAGAGAGCATGCTGGGGCCATCACACAGAGAGCAGTGATCCATGTCTCTGTTGTAGCAGGAGAAAAACAAAATAAGAAAAATGACATTTCAAGTCTGCGAGTGCCCATTCTCACCCTTGACACAGTGCTTGGTGCACTGTTCTAAATAGCATTTTAGAGCTAATGGAGTTCTCTGAATCCTATTTGCAAATTTACTTTAAGAAAGAAAAATTACAGGAGTCTAGTCATAGTTGGATGAGTGGGACAAACCAATACAGCATTCAGACAGCATTTTAATGCTTGATTTTTGTGCTTTTGAAGGTGTTAGAAATCTGCTGCTGCATCAGTATTTAAAAATGAAAAAGAAGGGGAAATAGCATTTTTTTCTTCTGGTAAGTGGCTACTGATGTTGTTCATCTTCGTAGCATTTTCTTCATTTGCATCAGTAGATAACTATTTGAGGAATCATCTTTTTTATAATTCTCTTTTGAAAGCAAAACCAAGGCATTTACTTTCCAAAGAAAACACAAAATGTTGTGTCATGTAGTTTGTCTACAGAGTCTTACAGAGGAAGTAATTTGCATTAGAAGCAGGCTATTCAAGGCAGTACTTTTTGGAATAAACTTTGGGAAATAACTGTTTTGTACTTTGGGGGATCTGCTTCTAACAGATGGAAGGACAATGTTTTGATGTTTCTGCTACCTCTGATGGAGGTGGTGGAAATGTCCCAGAACCAGAGGTCTACATGGCGAGTGTCCCCAGTGACAGCTGCTGGGAGAACCTCTGGAGGCCTGGAAGCTCTTCTCTCACCTCTGATCCTGGATAATTATTGTAATCCTTTATAATCCCTCCTCACAATTACCCCCTAACAGCAGAAGACAATAGGGAAGAGAATTCTAGTAGCTAGAGTAGTTGTATTAGACCAGGAAAAAATAACTCATACAGAAGTCTGAGCAGGGTGCTTACAGAGCATCCTTAACCTCCTCTGGCAGTTAAGGTGGGGCCTTTGTGCAGATTGAAATCCTGTCCAGGGCTCAGCTGTCTGGTAATCAGGTCATTACTAAAATGTGAAATGCCAGTAGGATTATGGAAGTACTGGGATAAATTCGGACATCTGTACAAGGCACAAGTTCCTGGAGAACAAACCCCACCTGGCTACAGACTCCTCTCAGGCAGCTGTCGACAGCAATAAGGTGTCCTCTGAGACTCTTTTTCTACTGGCTAAACAGCCCCAGCTCCCTCAGCTGCTCCTCATTGCTCCCAACAATTCACCACCTCTGTTGCCTTCTCTGGACCTGCTCCAGCACCCCAATCTTTCCTGGATTGAGGAGCCCAGAACTGGACACAGCACTTGAGGTGTGGCCTCAGCAGTGCCCAGTACAGGGGACAATCACAGCCCTGGTCCAGCTGACCACACTATTGCTGATACAGGCCAGGTGCCACTGGCCATCCTGACCACCTGGGTGCTGCTGGCTCATGTTCAGCCACCGTCCATCAGCACCCACATTAATCAGTGACATACCCTCATCCAACAGGTCATTCTACTATCTTCCCTCCTAAAAAATCCAAACCAAACCAAACCAAAAACCACCAAAAAACCCCACCCACAACGCCCACACACACACACACACACACACACTGCCCTCCACCACCTCTTTTGGCCTGTCCTTTATGTGCAAAACCAAGTATTTTAATGAAATATGCCTAGAAGTCTTAGCCAAGTTTAGCATCCCTACCTGATAGGGCTTTTCCCCCATTCTTTTAGTGTAAGGAACAGTGTTTCCTCTTTACAATTCATACAGATAAGATTGATAGACATGGAGGGGGGAAAAAACGTGATATCTCCACAGACAGCAGAAACTTATGGAGATTTACTTCATGTTCACTGTGACATCTTTTTGAGACATAAAAAACACTCAGAGAGTTTCAATCCAGTGTTTTTAACATGAGATAATAAATTCTTGTTTGTGTAGGTTGTATTTCAAACCTTAAATATTTCAAATTCCTGCCCACTTTTTTCCAAGACTGAGAAGTGTGAGCAAACTGCAAGGGCACATATTCCAAAGATTTAGAGTACTTCAAATGTGGTACATCCACTTTTACAGTAGTTTTTATAGCAATTAGCCTGACATTCAGCTGGGTTTAAAATACAGAAATTCAATTCAGGACACTCATCAATACAAAACTGAAAGCTAAAGTGTAAGTGATGTTCTGCCAGATGATATAATGAAACCTTACCTATCAAATCATCTGAACAGAGCAGGTCTTTCTGCTATAGCTATAGTTTCTTCAAGGCCTTTGGCATAACACCATGATTCAGAACAAAAGGAACAAATATAAAATTTGGCCACAACAGTAATGTGACCACTTATCATGTCTAAACTGCAAAAGAAAAGGTAAAAAAAAAAAAAAAAAAAAAAAAAAAAAAAAAGGTGAGATATATGCTGAAGGGAGCTTCCTGCAGAATCCAGTTGTTCATCAAATTTAAAGGAAAATTGAGAAATGAAATGATTGAGAGCTTATCTGGAAGTCACCATTGGAATGAGACAGCAAAGTCAAGGAAAGAGTGTGCAGGGAAAGATGTTAAGATCTTTAAGAAAAGACTTAGTGTCTTCCTAAAGCAGAGAAATTGAAAGGTCATGGTTATGACTTGTGACTCCTCTATTTTTATTTCACATTTTCTGTACTATCTTCAGTATTTAATACCTGCACTGTATGATAATATTTTAAATCTCATGTTTCTTGTTTTCAATTAGTTAATTTTACTCTTTTCTTGGGGTTGATCAGAAAAGGTTTTCAGTTAAAAGAAAAACCAAAAACCAAAAAAAAAAAAGAACAAAAAAAAAAACCAAAAAAAAAAAAACCAAAACTTTACCAAAACACTTGCCATTAAGAGACTTTGGATATGAAATATGTCTAGGAGAAGTCCATGCATTTAATCTTCTTGATCATGAGGTTCAGACCCAGATGAGGTGATGCTTTATGGGGAGAAGCTGAGATCACTTGGTCTGTTCAGCCTGGCAGAGACTGAGGGTTGCAGTTACAAATTCCTCATGAGAAGAAGAGGAGGGGCAGACACCCCTCTCTGTGTCAGACATCTCTTCTCTGTGGTGCCCAGTGACATGACCCAAGGGAATGGCCTGAACCTGTGTTAGGGGAGGTTTAGGTTGAATATCAGAAAAAGGTTCTTCACCCAGAGGGTAGCTGGGTACTGGAAGAGAGTCCCCAGGGCAGTGGTCACAGCACCAAACCTGCTGGAGTTTAAGAAGTGTTTGGAAAATACTCTTGGGCACATTGTGGGACTCTTGAGGATGTCATCTCTGGGGCCTGGAGTTGGACTCGATCCTTGTGGGTCCCTTCCAACTCTGGATATTCTGTGATTCTGTGAAAAGAGTCAGTTTTCATGAGCACAATTTGAAGGGCTGTGGTATGCATGATGCCAGATTAAATGATCAAAAAGTCCCTTAAGCTCTCTTAGTTCTTACATATAATTCAGTTACATCCAAATGTAACCCAAAAAATCAAAGTCCAGGGCATCTTTAGACATTTTAAATATTCAGGTTTCTGACTGGCAGCCTTGCAACTGTCACTGATATTTAAAACTCAAGTAATAGAGTTCATCACATCTGAAATTACACTCATGGATAAACCACATTTATAAAACTGATGAGATAAACTATCAATTAACATCCAAAAACTACAGGATTTGGATGTCAAATGTGTAATAGTAGAAGACTGTCACAGGACTAATGAGGGATAACTAATGGAAATATTTTGAAAGTCTTGGCTAACAGCTTTCCTTTCATATCTGTTTCAGGGCTAGGCATCACTGACACACTGACTTCTCCTTTGCCCAGACTGCATATCTCCCTACATTACCCAGCAAGTTTTAGTGATAATATTTAAAGATTCATTCATTAAGCTTTCCCCCCTTAAGGGATACAGAAAATTTTTGCAAACTCCCAAGAGAGTTTAGTGATGATATTTTTTTTAGTTCTGTGATAAGGTAGGATTAAACTGTTTTCCTCACTGCTGCTTCTCAGAGTGTATCTGCTTAAAATACACAGTAATAGAAAAAGAGTTGTATTACTCAGAATAGAAAGCAGGGCCACAGACATATCCATCATTCTTAAGCCAAAGGCTGAGAGACATAAGAATTAGTCCATCATTTTTTTCCAGGGGTAGCAGGACAGAAATAATGCTCAAGTTTTTTTTGGTTTTTTTTTTTTCTTCTAATTTTGCAGGGAAATTTTTGATGAAGCTTCATTTGGAGTCTGTAAGTGTGGACGTGATGTGGAATGTCCCTTAACTTGAAATGGGATGTAACTTACACCAGCAGATCTTGACTGTGGACAAGTGAAACATGTTCTACATACTAATGGGTGGTGGGAGAAGAGGGGCCAAGCAGTGAATGGGGTAAGAATTTACACTGTGACAAACAGCCAGCAGCATGTTCTCTTCACATCTTGGTGAAACCACAGTTTACCTATGACACCATTTGCTTTCTTCTTTCCACACAGAACAGAGCTTTTGCTTTTTTAAGGCAAAGAAGCACATTTCAATTGGATCAAGAAGAAAGTGATTGAATTTTATTTATTTTTAAAAAATGCAAAATAATTCAAGCTGCAAAGAGTGATTTCTTGATGTCTTGCTATTAACTTTGTGTGACAAACAGTAGTACAGTCCAGGCAAAGCACCGAATTTAAATGGCAATATGCAGTAGTAATTTTCCCATTGGAAAAGGGGAAACCTATTGATTTGCCTTTTTTAAAAATTTTTCATTCTTCCTATGAACATGTGGAAAATCAGCCATAAAGCTCCCTATGTTCTGAGCAAAATTAGGATGTGAAGAGATGGTCTCTTGGCAGATGTACAAAATGGAACACTTTCTAAGATAAAAACTAATGAAATTTAAGAAGTATCAACATACTCTCCATTTCATAGCTTTGGAAAAAAGTGTGAACATTGTACATTTTAGCACCATGTAGGGAGATAAGATCAGTGCAGTAAATTAATTTTCTCTCTTTGTAGCAAGAAGAGCACAAACCCTGCAGAGAGTGTTTGAGAGCTGATGTGATGGATCACAGTGCAGTTGCTCTATTACGACTGTATTATGCAAATGTTTTTCTGCAGCCTTTTAAAATGTATATGACAAAACCATTTCTGATGGTGCACTGTACATAAATAGAGATTCTTGACTTCATGCAACCCCAATGGCTTCTGTAAAAATGTGTGAGTATATTAAGTAAATAAATATTTCTAAACACTTCTATTACAAAAAGACAATTATCTTTTGTAAAAATATAAGAAAAGGCAATCCAACAAAAAATCAGTGGGTATTCTTGAACACTAATAGCAGAGTTTATGCTACCATTGCTCATTCTTATGTTTGCATAAGTAAATACAAAATTAGGAGTAAATAATGCAAAAATGGAATCAGCCACATACAAATCTCCAGAATTATCTTCATATTATGTTCCAAAACAATCTCATGATCAGCAAAGCCCTTTTGAAAGGCTAATCAGGTAACCCAATCCAAAATTCATTTGTCTCTCCCAGTCTTAAACATCCTCTGTTGGGAAGACAAGAGTTAAACACATTAACACATTCAAGGAAACTTTACTGGGAAATAAAGTTGTATCAGTCCTAATTTGTATTATTAATTTTTCATCTCTGTCACCTAATTTTGAACACACCATGTGCATTCTCAAACTCAGAGCACTTTAAAAGTATTAGAAAAACAAATCTGGAAGACAAACCCACAATCTCTTTAGAGACATTCAAGGAAGAGGACTCTGTGCTTGACTACTGAACAAAGCTGATCAAAAGTTCTTCAAAATTTGAGGAAATCTTGAAGATCAAACTGCTAAAATTGAATTAAACATAATAGAGGAAATAAAGGGAAGGAAAACTACTAAACCATCTACAAGGTTGTACAAGAAACAAGATGGAACAGAAGACTCAACATTAATGCAGCAACCCTAAGTGTGCTCAGGGTGGTGATGGGCAGTGGCTCTTGAGAGGTTAAAATATCAGATTTTTCACTTACTCCCTGAACCCAAACTAAACTGTAACTTCAGCCCTTTTAGCTGTGAAGGGCAATATTATGCAGGTCCTGCCCAAGGGTGAGGGCAATCCCAAGCACAAGTACAGGCCTGGTGTAGAACTGGTTGAGAGCAGCCCTTAAGGAGAAGAACTTGGGGCTGTTGATGGAAGGGAAGTTCCACATGAGCTGACAGTGTGCATTTGCATCCCAGAAACTCAGCTCTGTGCTGGGCTGCCCCCAAAGCCCCGTGGGCAGCAGGGCAGGGAGGGGATTCTGCCCCTCTGCCCCCTCTGCTGAGACCCCACCTGCAGTGCTGCATCCAGCTCTGGGCTCCCAGCACAGGAAGGACAGGGAGCTGCTGGAGCCAGCCCAGAGGAGGTACCAAGGGGATCAGAGGGATGGAGCAGCTCTCCTATAAAGACAGGATCAGACAGCTGGGGCTGCTCATCCTGGAGAAGAGGAGATTTTGGGGAGACCTCATAGAAACCTTTCAATACCTATAGGGAGCCTACAAGAAAGTAAGAAAGGGACTTTTTACAAGAGCATGATAGGACAAGGCAGAATGATTTTAAACTGAAACAGGGTAGGTTGAGAATAGATATTAGAAAGAAATTTTTATACTGTGAGGGTAACGAAGCTCTGGAACAGGTTACTCAGAGAAGCTGTAGTTGCCCCAGTCCAAGGCCAAGTTGGCTGGACTATGAGCACCTTGGTCTAGTGAAATATGTCTGTGCCATGGCAGGGGGCTTGGAATGAGATGATCTTTTAGGTCTCTTCAAACCCAGACCATTTTATGATTCTATGATTATTTGTGCTCCCTAAGTTCAACTCAGAACTGACATTGCCCAGTTCCCAGACACTTAGGTGTTCTGCAAACTAAAAGGGCAGGAAAAATATCATCTTTAGTTAACATACTTTGAAGTTAGCCAAGTACTGGATAATCCTAAAAGAACTGAATTTAGTGAAACCTGTTTGAACCTCTGAATATGGTGCAGGAAGAAAAACAAAGAGACCACCTTTTCTCCAAATATCTGTGCTTATTCACAGTACAGGTGGTAATGAATTTTCTGTCACTATCAAGCTGAAATAGATTTGAGTAGCTGAAAGGCTCCATATTCCATTACCAAGTCTTCCAGGCCATTCTAAAAAGCAATCTGCCATGTACTAAATTGAAAATACTGTCTGATTTGCTGAGACATCAAAACTTCACAATTCCAAAAAGTTCTCAGAGTGACAGCTGTGATGAGCTGTTTGCTGCAGTGATATATTGCTGTAGAGAGGAAAGTGAGGAACAGGAAAAACAGGACAAAAAGAAGGTCGCTTAGCCAGGAGCTAAAGAAGTATTTAGAAAAACAAAGATTTCCTTTTAAACTTCAGTTTACTGACACCAACTCTGACAGCAAACATTTAATAAGGTATGGCCATAATGTAGCTGGTCAGTCCTTCTATTCCCAAGCAATGTGTGCATAGGAGCAGGTTGTCCTAAGATGTTACATATAATTTCAGCTGGAAACCATGATTTTCTGACCATTTGCTGAAGGCAACTAATATATCTAAATTGCTGAGTCTAAGAGATGCATTCAAAAATCCCAGCTTTTTTTTCTCATAATCAGAGGTGAACATTTTAAAAAGTGAACATTTTAGAAAGTGAACACTTAAATAAATGTAAAACAGATGTACCTATTTGTACTTCTAGGAGTTAATTGAAGTACATTAGCACTAGGCAGGATGTGCAGTAGTACTAGACATGTAGTGGCAGAAAACCCCTATCATGGGGTCTGGAATCAGCAGCATATTCAAACCCACTTTAGTGTTTGTTTATGTCTGAACCACTCAGGCACATTCCACCATCATTTATCTTCTTCCTTTCTTATTTGAAACCATGACATTTATCTGCAGGGCTCACTGGAGTGCTTATCTATAACAGGATAACCTATTCTAGTCCTTTCTTTGCAATCTCTTCTGTTGTGTGGTGCCATTGCTCTGGGAGCAGAGGTGCGTGCTGTGGGCAGAGTCTTCATGTTGAACAGACCCTGTATTCCTCCTCCAAAGTAAGCTGTATCAACTTCTGGAAAAGGTCTTTCAGAACCAGTGAATATCCCTTAATACTCTTCTGCCAGGCTGTGGTTACTTGATTTAAAATCAGATACTGAAGAGTCAGAGATTATGCATTTTACACAAGGTGACACACGGTGAGTTTGTGCTACAGAGACAGCTCAGGCATTTCTCTGGGGGGTGTGAGTTCATGTACAGCTTCTAGCTCTCACATAAAACACAATTAGGCATATCCCACACTGAGTCTGAGCTTTCTTTAAATTAGATGAGGAATTTCCAGGATATTTCTTCTGTGAAGCCCTATTCTAGACACAGAAAGGGAAAATAATACTTGGAGGGCATTTGGAGGCCTGTTGACCACACTGGGTGAAACAAAGATTGGTGCTTCAATCAAAAAGGTGGTGTGGGGTTTTTTGTTTTGGTTTTTGGTTTTTTTTTTGGTTTTTTGGGGTTTTTTTTTTTGGTTTTTTTTTTTTTGATTGGCTGGGTTTTATTTGTTGGGTTTTGTTGTTTTTTTTTTCCCCTCCATCTGGAATAAGTAAAGCCATGGAATTAGTTTTTATGTTTTAGATGATGTTGTCACAGAAACACAAAGAAAATAAACCATACCAAAAGATTCAGAGAAAACCATTTTAGAAATAAGAGGAAAATATGTCCCTCAACATGTGGGAGGATTTGCTAGTGAACAAGAAAACTGAGCAAAGGGGGATTCTCTATGAAGGGCAGGAGTAGTCAACAGTATGGCCTCTTAATGAGGTGTGAAAAAATAAGGAATGAGCTGCAGGGAGCTAGAGGAAGGATTATGTACAGGTACTTGAAAATCCCTAGAGATGACACCAGGGTTAGTTTTACATCTTCAGGCTGTATACTGGTGTCTATGCCCTTGTTTCTTCCTTTTTCCTTTCTTTCAGATTAGGAAGAAATTAAGATTTCTACCCTTCTCCAGAAGAATAAGGAACCCTAAATATGTATTAGGTTGTGTTTGTGTTCGCTACACAGAAATATAAGTTTGGCAGAGCAAGAGTAAGAATCACTGCAGTACTTAACTGGGAGGGACTTGCATTAAAGGACAACCTTTCTCCCCACTATTACTTTGATTTTAATATTATATTGTTAAACTTCAGTTTTGCAACCTGCAAATTTCTGCATTATTATTGACATTCAATATCATTGATAGTGTTAATTTCTGTCCCAGCAAGGTGTCATGACAGTAACTGTGATCTTTAGAATGGCCTGTTTCAGTCCGAGAGTGTGCTCAATAAAATAAAATAATATGCTGGATAAATAATTACCTCTTCCACTGTAAACTAGGCATAATTTTCCATTTTTCCTTCAGCTTCATAAAATCAAAAAATGGGCACACATTCTCATAAAAATGCCTCTGGAGGGAGACACAGCCCAAAAAGTAGCTTATACCTGACATAAGAATAGAATTAATGTGTTTGCAAAATCTGAGGATATCTACTTTAAAACGTACATCAAAATATACACAATAATCCAGTCTGGCTGGGTCTGAATTCTGCAGAATTTTTTTAACTCTTTATCTTACACTTCATAAAAAACAATTTGCTGTACTGAGTTAATTAAATGCCCTATTTAAAATAAGAATAATGATTAAAAGAATTAAGTTGTTCCCCTTCTACTTTTCCAGCCTTTTGTAGTGTCCTCATAATGAGCTTTGGACATGTAAGAGATCCCTCTTTTGCTTGATTACCTTCATTTCTTTGAACACTGTCACTGATCATATAAAATCTGATATTCACTCTGTATGAGCCCAGCCTTTTACTAATACAAAGTCACCGAAGATATGTCTCTTTTCCTATTTTCATTATCATATGTGCTTTAAAATATAAGTCAGAACAGATTTTTGTAGACATATGCAAATTACTGAACATGCTCATAAACCTTTTGCTGTGAAACAGGAAATCACTAGGTTTTGGGTTGGTTGGGGGGGGGGGAGGGAGGGGTGGGATTTGAGATAGCTGGTTAGAGTTTTCTTACTGTAATTAGAACCTTTTTGTCCTATACTGTGAATTTATACAATGACAATGTCAGGATTTTTCCTATCTTGTTAGGTACATTTTGTCCTGTGTGAATCAGTACAAAGCATGTATTGACTGAAAGAACAAAGACAGATAAACTATAGACAGGCAACATTTCCTCAGCAAAAACAGCATGGAAAGGAACAGTTTAGGGAGTGATTCATTGGATCTGGAACAACTTATGTGTTAACATTTTCACATATGTAGTAATTATCTAGATTTCATACTGAAGCCACCCTTTTCCCCCTTAAATAAGCAAGACCACATGCAAATAATTCCCACCTCTTTTGGACAATTGGATACCACTGAAGCACAGTAATAGAGAGAACAGCAAAAAAGAGCTGCATTATCATGCAAGTAAGATGCATAAAGGTGTTTCCAAGACATCTATCTTGTGGTGAGTTCACTTTATCTGGCTGCCAAACCACCCAGCTGCTTTCTCATTCCCCCTCCTCAAAGGACAGGGAGGAGAAAAAGTAGATTGAAAAGCTTGTCTTTGCAACAGACTTGACTTGAAGGCTGTGGTCAGTCCGTGACAATTCCTATCTACAGTTCCTTCCTCCTCATACTTTTCCCCTACTGCAGTGTGGTTACAGATGAGTCATTGTCACCCCACACAGCCCCTACCAGACCCTGGGCACAATCAATACCTCAGATTGCCAGATTTTTCTGAGAGCTTTAAAATCAACCAAGATCAACTGTTTTTTAAAGTATCTTTATTTTTTCAAAACACGATGATGGAAAGGCAGTACATTCCCAGCTTAGAAAGATACATTCCCATTATATAAGCAATAAAGACAAATCATTCCTGAGAAGTCAAGTCATTCACCCAGAAAGGAAAGGTGTTCTTGTGCAATGTACCTGAATTTGTGCTTTCCTACAGAGGCATCTTACAGAGCAAGATGAGAACACCATGTGTGAGGAATCATGGTGTTTATGATTCTCTCAGAACAAATACAGGATTCAGACAGATTCCAGTCCCACTATCCGCCTCCTTTTTTGTCAAAAGGTTAAATTTTTCAACCTCTGCCTGTGGCTGAAGCACACTGGGCACAGAGACAAGGCACATCTGATCACATGTGAGCTGGAAACTCCTGGAAACTACAATGATTTGCTCTTTTTGAAGAACCCTAGGAATGGGGACTGAGAGAACTGCCACAGTCCTCTGGACCAAAGCATTCCACAAAATACACATTCTCACTATGGAGGTGGTGCTGGCATCCCATGGTATCCATACACCAAGATTAATTTCTCCTGCAGGTTTTCACTTCCCAGTCACTGTTCAGAGAGACCATGATCACAAAAGCAAGAAATAACTATATAGTTCTATTTAATACACAGCACTTGGCTTCTTTGAGGGGGATTCACAGCTTGACTTCCTAAATGCAGAAATTATGCAGAACTAGTCAGTCCTGAAAAACAGAAGCTAAGTGGGCAGTTTTAGACAGCTATGAAATAGGCACTGCATGATTCTACACACCACAAGGCAAAGGGCTGCTGATTCTTTATCACCATGCTTTGTAAAGCAAGTGTAAAATGCTAATCCTTTATGTAATACTTCATTACACTCCCTTTGCCAAACTGAAATGGCTTCATAGCACAAAAGGTTCATCTCATTAAAAAAAAAAAAAAAAAATCTAAGATCTAAATGATCGATTCCTCTCTATCTGGGCATAAATATTTAATCTGTTTATAGTAAAACTGGGGAAAAAAAATATTTCGAACCCTAGGAATAATGCATCACTGGTAGGCTGCACAAACTCTGAGTAAGAAAATTACAAGGTAACTCAGAGCAGGAAAATTGCAATGCAAAGGACATCAAATGTATTCAAGAAAACAAAACCAAAAGAATCAAACAAAAACCCCCAGCCAAAACCAAAACAACAAAACCAACCAAAACCCAAGATACATACCCTCCAAAACCCAAACACAGAGAGAAATTGAATTTTGTCCTTTTTTGCAGCTTTACACTAGTAAATTTAGACCAGATTTGCTGGTATCATGCTTAAAAAGTAGGGACATTTACCCCAAATTCTCTGTCTAGGTTTGGGATTTTTTTTCAAATGCAGTTGCCACACATCTCCCCACAGGAGCTGAAACTTGTGTGTAATATGTGGAAGGAGATTCAGAAATAAAATCTACCACAGAGAACAATGTCCTTTTTTTTTATTCCAAAGGGTTTTCCAGGCAAGGATAACAGATTCAGTTGCTGAAAAAATATTGCTTTTCAAGACAGTTGCATTCAGGAGAGGAAGGAGTAGGTAAATGCAAGCTGCAGTAAATATCCTCAAATATCCTAGGGAAATGTTCCCACTGCCACCAGCTCACCTGATGGAGAGCAGCACCTCTGAACCTGTACCATGGGGCACGCAGGATCACAGGGTTTGGAACTGAATCCAATCCTTAACTCAGCACTCCCAGGCCCAGCACCAAACCATATCTCCAAGCACCACATCTGTGCCTTTTGAACACTTTCAGGAGCAGTGTTCACTTCCCCAATCAGCCTGTTCTAATGCCTGACCACTTCTTCAGTGAAGAAATTTTCCCTAGTATCCCATCTAAACTTCCCCTGGTGCAACTTGAGGCCGTGTCCTGTTGTTCTGCTGTTTTTTGGCCAGTATAAGATACCGACCCCACCTGGCTACAAACTCCTTTCAGGTCCTCTCTGACACTCCTTTACCTTGGACTAAAGACCCCCAGTTCCCTCCTCATCAGGCTTGTGCTCCATACTTTTCTCCAGCTCTGTTGCCCTTCTCTGGATGCTCTCCAACCCCTCAATGTCTTTCTGGTGGTGAGAAGCCCAAAACTGAACACAGGGTGCAAGATGTGCCCTCACCAGTGCCCAGCACAGGGGGACAATCACTGCCCTGGTCCTGCTGCCACACTATTGCTGATACAGGCCAGGTGCCATTGGCCTTCTTGGCCACTTGGACGCTCCTGGCTCATGTTCAGCCATTGCTGACCAGCATTCTGAGGTTCTTTTCCACTGATCAGCTTTCCAAGCACTCTGTCCCTAGCCTGGAGCACTGTCTGGGGGTGTTGTGACCCAAGTGCAGGACCTGGCACTCGGCCTTGCTATACCTCATATCATATAGAACACACCACACCAACTAGGTCTTGATCAAAACCAGGTCACTGAAACTATTCTATTGACAAAAAATCTCTCAGTAAGTTTTCTGTAAATGTAGTAAATGAGGCTTTCACAGCCTAATTTACATGGATTTCATATGATTTTCCACTAATATGGATAAATGAGAAACAATTAACTGTGTGACGGAGCCAGAAGATTAAAATCAGTCAAGGAGGAAGTTTAGCATGGTGATACTTGTACTAACCAGCAGGGCTTCAGTTCGTTAAGCAGTGGGATATCTTTGTGCACATTTGCTCCAGATCAATTATAAGGTGTTTGTAGGAGGCTCAGTGTACATTCATCAGCTGCTGAATACTCACAGGAGGCTGTGCAGGTAGATCATTGATCCTGGCAGAGAAGCATTTGCAGCAAAGAGTTACTGTGCTGTGATCTATGACAAACACCCAGCATTGCCCTCCCTCCCCTCACCACCCGCCACCTTCACAGCGTAACACCTGCAGGGTTTTTGTCACATAGAACTAGTGGGAATGGAGATTAGAGGCCTTATTTAGAGAAGGATCCTAATGTACTGGGGAATATGTAATCATATATTATATTAAACCCATATCCTAATCGCAGCATAGTCAAAACATATAGATAAGGGGAGGAAGAGAGGGAGCAAGGAAATGGGAAGACGGGGAAGGAACATGCAAGAATCAGCAATGAAACAGCTCTGTAAATATCTGTACAGGAAATGCAATTTCCTACTCTAAGCCTCCTCTTTTTAGGCTAAGAGAATTTCACTGGTGAGACTACAGCTTTGAGAAATTCAACTAATCTTTCAGAATTTGTGTTAATTGTTTTATTACTTTGATCATCTCTGGAAATACTTGCTATTGCAAATGACATGCTGAACTTTCTCACTCTAATATAATGCAATATTTACTTTGCATGCATACACATTACCAAATGTGCCTGCAATAACTTCTGAAGTAATTTCGTTGTTTCTAAATCTTTGTTTGCATTTCTTATTCAGTATATGAAATCCACCTTTTCTCTTCCTACTCTGACCTTATCTTATCCCCAAAAATATCAGCTGACAGATGAAGCTCTCATACAAATTCCCTGCACAGGAACAGAAGCCTGGCAGTTATTGTGAGAGGAATTCAATATCTACAGAGAGGAAGATTTCAAAAGGATGAATGAGAATTTATACCTCAAATTGCATTTTCTATTAAATACAGCAATCCCTAAAAATAGAATGGTCCTGAATGCAAGACAACTTCTGGTTCTTGCATGCATTTATTTCACTGTGTGAAGATTACTTCTTACCTCATCTCACCACCCCCTATTCTTCTCCTCTCTCATCTACTCCCTACACATTGCATCCTTCAATCAAGATTTCCATCTCAGATTTCTTGACCTTTCCTCCCTCTTATTGAAGCTCTCCACTCATCCCACTTTTAGATAAAACATGTTCTGTCTCACACCTATCCCATGTCTTAAGCTGCAGTGTTAGCTTCCCTATGCTAATTTTCTGACTGTGTTGTGGAGGAGATGTTGGAATCACTGTCTGTCACTGGCAAATGCTTTGTCTGTGGGCTTTCCTGAGCATGAGTCATCATCTCCCAAATCACCTCTTCCTGAATCTTTCAGCAAAGTGTGATTTCTCTTTTTAACCATGTTCAGCATAGATGGGGCAGGAAAAGGGAAAACGAACTGAACTAATAAGTAAACTGAAGCAAGGACTGAAATCCAGTGCTTTATATATCCTCTGGCCATTTGATAAAAGAATATGCTTCTGCATCTCTCATTAATCATTTTATAACATAATTTGAATGGGAGGAGTGAAGGAGTCCCATCTCAGACTGTTATCCTCTTAAATACCAGGAGATGTGAAGTGCATTCTTGGAAGGACAGTATTTGACAGATACAAATTAAACAGCAGCAGAGAACAACATCCCTTCTTGGAACCCCATTTTTCAAGAGCCTAGGTCTTGCTGTAAGAGTTTTAGTCCCTCTGAAAACTGTTTTCTGATAATTTTATCTTCCCCTTCTCTTAGACAGTTTTACTGGAGTGCAGTAAGAAGTTACCCTTTCTTAATCACAAAAGTAACTTTCAGCTGACTGAGCAGAGATGGCTTCACTGTGGATCTACAACATCTCAGGCTGTTGCTTGTAAACTCTGACATTTACAGGCTTAAAGGTTTTGTAGAAGCTGCATTCGTCTCCGCAGATCTGTGTCTATTCAGATTGATAATAATGTGAATTCTTAGGGTTATTACAATCTCTAAATAATATATCTGCTATGGCTAACAAATAGCTTCACTGTAGTCTAATAACTATTTATTAACATAACTAAAATTAATTAGGAGATGGCTTATTCATGCAATCAAAAAAATCAGTTAAGATGAGAAAGATGAATAGTTTATGTTATACCTATTTTGTTGAGAGATAACCAGCTATATCATGACAATTAATGTGTCTGTTTCTAATTAAAAAACAATCTTCACAATGGCAATTTCTGTTTTAATTTTACATTTGGGTGGCTCATACTAGTCTAGGCAGGCTTTCAACTCTGTGAGCTAATTTTTGCTTACCTTGTTTTCTCTCCTCCTCCTCTATGTTTATGATACCTATCATCATCATTACCATGAGCTATTTGCCATGTAGCACTACTTTTTAACCATACAAAGATTTATTTTTAAAAAGCACTTTCCTATATGATGATTTATTCCACATTGCTCTACAATGCAATTTCAGACAACAATACCAAATCTACAAAGCATGTACACAACTTCCAAAAAGTCTTCAGTTTGCTCATTCCAAGATTGATTTGCAGGTCTGAGGTATCAAGAGACACTAAACTGGGGATTAGCAATCCTAACCATTGTGGAGTGTTTTTTAAAATAATATTATTCCTACTTAGACTACAGATTTTCTTGGTAGATGATGTCAGAAGTAAAATAGTAAGAAAAGGATTAGGACAAGATCTTCTAGGTGAAGAGAAATGCTGTTGAGCTCTCAAAGAAACACCAAGGAGGGAAGAAAGTTGAAAATTCCAGGAAATTTTCCAGTCACAGACTTTTCTTCATAGAGATGGTGGCAGATGGATTTTGTCTAGGTCTGGTTGGATGTAAGTTTAGCCTATGGAAAAATTCATAACTTATGGAGGACTGATGCAAAGCATGTGAAAATGGTTGGGGATGTTTGTATTGACATTAATTGGCTTGGATGAGCTTTTAAAAACTCAGCAGTATTTCCCAGCTGATAAGCAAATGGTGCATTAGCCTTTTCCAAACACAGTGTGTCTCCCCGTTTAGCCTCTCCTCCTTTTGTTTCTATTTCATGGTTAAAAAATATTTGGTGTTGACACTCGGACCACAAAGATCACAGTTCACCAGAGAGCTGGGAGGAAAGAAACTCCTCTGCACATCTCTGCTGTTCAGACTCTTTAGTGACACTCATGACAGCTTTGCTAATATCATGGTTGGGTAGAAACTTCACCATGTAAAACTGTGAAGGGAATAATATAATGTCTGAAATTGTGTAAACCCAGTTCTCAGACACCACGTTCTGTTCTTGTGCTCCCTCGGCAAATTGGCTGATTGTAGAAAATAGCAACACTTAAAAGATGAACCTGGACCTAGTTCAACCTTTTCCTACTTGCAAACCTTTTGAAGAGATGGGGTTGCCCTGGGTGATATAATGGCACCTTGATGATTCCATGATTCTATGAATATTGCTAGTGGTCAGTAAGGATGGGCAGTAGTTCCCTTACCTTGCTGGAAATTCAGGTTAAATTTGAGGATATAATTCCCTTCTATTTTCCTGATGGGGAAAATGGACCTCTTGGAAAGGACCTTAAAGATCATCTTGTTCCAGTCTCCTTTCATTAGATCACATTGGTCAAAGTCCCATCCAACCTGTCCTTGAACACTTCCAGGGATGGGGCATCCACAATGTCTCTGGGCAGCCAGGGCCTCACCAACATTTGTCAACTCTTCTATATGTGTATTTTCCACAATAAATATGGTATACCAAGTCTGAGCTTATTTGAGCCAGAAGCCTAAAGCTGAAGCTATGGCACTCTGGTAGCATAAGAAACTTTTTTAACCTTCATTTTTTAAAATTCCAAATAGTTTTCCCCAGTAAAAAAAGAATGGAGGACGCCTAATCTCTCTGGAGTGATGGTGAGTTTGAGATTCAAAGGAGCAACAACCCTGGGACTTCAGGCTGTCAGAAAAAAGAATGGATATATGATCTCCTGAGAAATACAATAACCTCAGAATACCATGGTTCTGACTTCTTTTCTGGCCCTTAGAACCCTTTGATTTTTTTTCTTTAATTTTTTATATTTATTTAAATCTCTCATGTTTCCTTTTCAAACATTAATTTTAACAAAACTTTTCAGTTCTCTGAGTTTTCCAAATGCTCTCAACTTTGGCTTAATATTATAGTGGAAGTACTGGCTGAACACTGAACTCCAGCAGTCTGAAGGGTGACGAGGATAAATATGGAACTTAATGGTGGATAACTGACTTTGATGCAGTTTCATCAATCAGAAAGAGATAAACTACTTTCTTCTCTTGCAGTAACCCTTTTTAAGGAAAATGTATTGATTTTTTTTTTTTTTTTTTTCATCAGATAGACATATTAACCAGCAAAGCAGGCAATGCATTCTTCTGTCTTCAGGGGCATTTTGAGCAGAGATTGATTTTTTTGGCTCTATGGGAAAACAGTCACTATTGAGTGATAAACTCAAAAAAAAAATGTCTCCTTCCTCTTGCACTCCTGCCAGAGGCACAGAATTAACATTCACAAAATTTAATTTATGAAAGATAAGAAAAAGGATACTTGTCCCCTCCACATCCCACCCAGTAAAACTTTTGATTTGTGGGCACAGGAATGCATGGTAGGAGAGTAGATATGCTAGTGTAAAATTAAAGAGAAGCACATTTGATTGCTGTAATCTTCCATTAATGAGCCTATCTGTACAGTAATTGGGTGATACAGCCCACTCAGGTCCCTTTGTGACAGATCATTAAAGACCCCATGGCACTCTTCACAAGGGTAAACTTATCCTCCCTGTCCTTGCCAAATTCAATCACAAGTGATAATTTTGTTCTGCCTATCTATATTTTCCCTGCAGTTTTATCTGGATAAGACTTTGCTTTTCATTTCCTGTACAAAAACTGTTGTATAATGTTTCTGTGTGCTATTAGAGAGCTGCAGTTTTCCATTCTGAAGAATACAATATCAGGTGAAATTATTTCTGTATTATGGATATGACAAAATGTTACAACAGTCTTTTGAAAGTCCGTGCTGCTTACTTAGGTGCATAAGAATAGATCTATTTAATTCTCAGCTGAAAAGTGGGACTGCAATAGGACAGCTGCTTTTCCCTGTTTTGATGGCTCCAATTTAGAAACTTTGCAGAAAAGAGCAGAATTCGACAAGCGGAATCAGCATAATTTAAGAACCTGCTTGAGCAGAGAGAAACAAAATGTTTAAAAACTAGTGGTTGCACAGGAATTGCACTGGGGCCAAGTGATCTGAGCACCATGGATGCATGAAGTTTTAATGCACCTATACACTTGCAGAAAGACATACTTGTATTGACATCTGTAAGTTTAATACATAATGACAATTATGTCTAGAAAATTTAATTATATTGTATAATAAAATTGTAGTTGGTACAATGGAGTTGCTATGGCAAGCCATGTGGTCTTCCTGAAGGAAAGCCTGGAAACTGTGCTCTAGTCCTGATTCACAATAAAGCCTGGTTGTTGAGAAATTCTTGACTTCAGTACAGCTTCATAAACCATGGTACCTGTTTTGGTAGGAATGTTATAACTAATTAATGTGTTGGGTTGTTTTTCTTTTGGCTAATCACCCACTGAAGGAAGACAGAAATTTAAGCTCAGCTTTTTAAAAAAATAACCTCTGATAATTTCTGAAGTACAACAAAACACCTTGTAGTTTGATGGGAAACCCTGCTTATTTCTCTTTGCAAGGAGTTTGCTAAAAGTATATTTTAAAAAATGAATCTGTGTAGAGCTTGTTTTCTTTTTTTTTTTTCCCCCATGTTTTCAGGCAAATTATCCCCTGACTTTCTATCTGGTCTGTTTTCTTCATGGAATATTCACTGCATAGCATCTTATTAATGAAAATATCTCTAAAAAATTGTGTTGAGCAGTCGCTGTGGTGCTATAGCAATGTCTTGGATTTACATACCAAAACCCCATCCCAGTCAGGAAATGGCATCACATCAAGAGTTGCACAACACAGCTGTGAAGGCAGTGCAGAAACTAAAAGCAGGAACAGCTTGTCTTAGTGTTTCCACCGAAGAAATGCCGTCAAGTTGTGTGACAATTTAAGGACCAGATTGTGAACAGCAGCCCTTGAAGCACAGGGAGATGTGGGATGCTGAAGAGAAGGAACACAACAAAGTAGAGCTGCTTCTCCCTTCTTTCAGATTTTTGGGAAAGGAGGCAGGCCCAAAGGGCAGGCTCATAAGACTAAGCAACACCAAGGGATATGTGACAAGCTCCTCACCATTATTAAAACTTGCTTTGCACTGTTTTTATCTCCCCACCTACTTGCATCCTATTTCCACTTTCACATGAGCAGCACAGGATACAATAACAAACTTTGCCAGACTGACTGGAATCAAGTGGCAGAGGATGGAGAGGCAGAGGAAGGGAGGACTTCTCAGAGATCCTTCACCCAGTTAGAAAGATTTAGAGGGTCACAGTTCCCTTCTTCATTAAATCACCGTTTCCACCAATCTTTGCATAATAAGTCAAATATATGTAACTCTGAGGCACTTTCCAACCTAGATGGAGATTTTATAATAATTTAAGAGCTGGGTGCTGAAAGTGTATTTTGGAGAATTGGAAAAATTGCATAGTACCTTAATATTGCAGAGATCAACTTGAGCAGCACCTTTGGAATTTCTACGTCACCTGTGAAGAAACCCCAAAACAGAAAAAATAACTTATAAAAATAATATTTTCTCACAGGTTTTTTGCTTCCTTTTACAGGCAGAGTAACATAAGGGAAGCAAGTCTTTTATATGAACAAAATGTAAAGAGTTTTGATTAGAAAAGAACTCATAAATTCAAGCCTGCTGATACCTCAGTGGATTATTCAACTCTAATGAGGATATAATTTAAGCCATTAGCAAGACAAATGTTCAGATTGAAATGGAAAATAGCTTATGTTTATACAATGAAGTTCTAATATTAAAGGTTCTTAGAAATGAAATGCCTAAATTCCCAGTTGGGAAAATATGCCTTTTTTTGTTGTTTAACTGCAATCAGTTTTTTAATTTCTTAAAGATCAAGTTTAATCAACTCCTGAACTTATTAGAAAGCCACGAGATCATGACATTTCAAATCTTAAACTAAAACTGTACATTTGTTTGCAAATTAAACAAAGAATTCCCAGTCTCAAATATTAATCTTCAAACATAGATTTAAATCAATTGATGCCTAATTCCTTTGGTATTCGGCCCATAAAAATTACTAAAAATTTAATAAGCAAGATTTAATGTCTGGCAGATTTTTTCATAGCAAACTATATTAAAAATATAACATTTTTCATACACTTAGACTTTGAAATAGACATTTTCTGAAGTAAATATCCAAAGGTCTTTTCCTGTTGTATAATCTTCTAGTCAGGGTAGAGTTCAGGGTTTCTTTATAGTCCTCCTTCTCTCTCAAGACCATACTTTCTGTGCTTCTACATTTTCTTAACTGCAGTTCAAGCTATAGCATTGTTTGAATGGAGCTCTAACACTTGTGCACAGTGTCTATATGTGCTTTTAAATTCCATCTCTTCTAAATGTCTCAGCTGAGACTGCGGTGATAGTCTCAAACATTGAAGCTTGAAGTTGATGAAACTAATGGAAGCAGACTCTCACCTTGCATACAAAAGCCTAAGAAACCATGTTTCAGGTGAGTATTACAAAATTATTTCCCTGCTTTTCTGTAATAAAATTACTTTCAGGAAGCAAGTTCTTTAAAAAAGAAAAAAAAAAAAATCTACCAGAAATGTTCTCTTCCTCTCTTCTGTAACCTCATATATTATTCATGTCTAGAGAAAAAAGAAAAGGAAAACAAACAAAAAAAGTCTACAAAAAACCCAGCTATATTTCTTAATTTTTCAGTGACTAGATTCCTAATTTCTGAAATCTTACCAGGAGTATAAATCATAGGGATAAAACTCTAAATCAGTGATACATACTAGTTTATCACTTACATACAATTCTGTTGAATCCAATCTAAAAACTCCTGTCATGTTCCTTCTTCTATTTGGTTCCAAAAAAGACAATCCAGATGACCTCTCACACAGAGAAAAGACTCTTCATGATATGACAAAATTAATATCTGATTTTTTGGCTGAGGTAAAAGCTGTATTTGATCAAAATAACATTATACCTGCTTTTTGTTGAAGGTAAATAATCCACAGATAATAGAAAAAATCTGAACAAAAATCATAGTCATATTGAAGAGCTGTAAATGCAGTCTAATAGGTGCTCCCTAGTTTAGGATTTTCAGAGTCTGTTACAAATTCTAGGAGGTTCACTCAGCATAACTTTCCCTGTAGAAATAAAGGGTCTGAGCTCCAGGCACAGTGTTAGAAAGGAGCTGTGGTTTCACAGTGGGTTTCCAGCAGGAACCACACCTGCTTCAGAGGAAGTTCTTCTCCCCCATACTTGTGCAGTTGCCCATACATTGCACTGCTGAGATTGGGGTGTAATACTGAAATAAATGTTTTCTTGAGATGCCTCTCATAAACTATTAACAAGAATAACTTCTCACCTTTGTTCACTCTTGTTAATAAGTGTGATGAAGGAAGTTCAGGGTCTGAACTCTGTATTTCCCTCAGTAGGTCTTAAGTAAATTTTTCTTTGTGTATTGACTGGGTTGGAAAAGGCTACTTAATTGTCTAACTCAAAAACATATATTTGAGTTAGTGTTGAGTTGGATACATACAGTGGGATTTTATAGCTCAAGGTTCGTCCCTGTTGGGAAGTTTTTTGCTGGTTTGGTTGTGGTTTTTGTTGCCTTTTTAAACTGTACAGAGGATTATACAACTTCTTTATTTGCTGGTTTTTTGTCCTCTGCAGTAGATTGATAAGTAGCATTAATGTGTGAAGGTAAACAAGCAAAATTTATGCACTCAGATATTTCTACTTGTTCTGCAGTGCTCTGATATAATACACATATCAACAGAAAGTCTTTGCATAGTTCACTGAGTTTTTTGTCAGCATCATCTTTTCTATCCATATGGTATCAGCAATGGTTAGGACAGGCTGCCTGTGGGGTCCATCCTGCAGTTTCTGTACTGGCAGTCTTGTGTCAAGCAGCAGTTTGATTTTAAGAGGAGTCAAATAAATGATACCAAGACTGCATTTACCCAGCTCCTTGCAAGTGAGACCCACTTAGGGCTGTTATTTCTACCTTTTGTGCTCAGGGGCTGGTGTTACTTGAATTCACTGAGACAGAAGTGGTTCACTCTCCAATCCACTTTTGAAGACAGATGTTGGATGACCTTTAAACGCTACCTCTGCTGCCATGAGCACATTGGGAGAGGATTAATGTTTGAAACTCACCTGCTGACCTGCAGGGGCAGTACCTACAGTGGCACCTGCAATGGTCTCTGTAGCTGACCAAAATAATTGGTACTTTGACATTCTAGCAGAATTTCTCCTGCTTCTAATTTATAAGCTATACTAAGTGCTTTTAGATGTTAATAAAAAGATACAACGAAGCAGAAACAATGGAATAAGTTTTCAAAAACTCCCTGCAATTCAAAATTGTTTTCAAAAAATAACTGAGATTTGTATATGTACACTTCACAAGGAAAACAAATACTCTGGAATACTTCCTTACTCTGGTGTGAAATTCTGACATTCTAGCCAGAAAAGAACAAATAAGTGAAAATCTTTTATTGTTATTTTACTTTGTAGGAGAATACAAGCATTGGATTTTTTTCCTCATTCTTGCTGAAATGCAATTCATCAGACTAAAATCCAAACACTTGTCAGAAAGGATAGCTTTTACATGTTTATGTCTGGGAAGCACTGAAGTTATTGATTTTTAAATTTAAGAGTCTTGTCTTTTTGGGCGCATACTTGGAAAGGTATCAAGGCTGCTGGAACTTACTAGTCTCAGCTTTAGAAGAGAGTATATTGTAGTAATACAATAATTTTATTCAGTTTTAGAAAACAATTATTTCAGGACAGTCTATCCACAAAGCACATTTCATAAGTACAAGATGAAAAAATATCAACATAACCTCCAATGCTCAAGAGTGTAATTCACCAATTCCACTGAGAGTTTTCCTTAAATTAATAGTCCTCAACAGAGATGAGTAGAGGAAAGAAATTCAAACATTTGATTGTTTTGCAGAATTTTAAGAAGGGGTGGAGGCCTCTTTGAGAGATTTTTAAGATGCTCAGGAAACCTTTCCTTACCCTGAAAATCTACTCTGTATCACAGGTGATTTTTTCTCCAGTTACATCTGATTTCCCAAGTCACAACTTTCCACTCACAGGAGAGGGTTAACATCATGCAGACTCCAGTGCAGCAATTGTGAAGTATTTCCTGGTAATTACTACACACTTTTTTGTGGTTCCACTTAAATAAGATCATCTTCAGAATCTTTCCACACAAGATCAAGCTCCCCAAGGAGCTTAACCTAAGATTAAAATTTAGTCACAAATAGAAGCCATTAAAGTAGGACTGAGAAGAAGAGATAAACTCTTCTGTTTGTGGCAAAAATGAAGTCATTGAGAGGTCAGATTTGCACCATGTGTTGTCTGGCTTCCCCCCCCTCAATCTATCATGAGAAAATAAATCAAGTCCCATTGAAAAAGGTTCAATTTACATGATATTGTGCTTGTAAAATAGTAAATTTGCAAACTAATTATTTGGCTAGAAGGGAAAAATGTTGCATAAACTACACCAGGGACACCACACCTAGATATAATTACCAAAGCAAGCATTTAACACAGCAAAGGCAGCACTTCTGCACCAGTGCAAATCTGTGGCATAGATATCTGCAGAATCAGTCAGGAATCTGAATTCTTTGCTTCAATTGAAGAAATTTTGGAAAGTGTTTCAAATGAGAAAGCTGCATAGAATTGGTTTGCTTGCCCAGAAAGAAACTGGAAAATTCCTCTTCATTTGTGTGGGAGCCAGCAGTGCCTGTCTAAGGTTCAAATCAACTTCTGAGGGTGAAGATAAATTCCCCAGCACTTCAGGTCCTCTTTAATAGTCTGATCAGTTCCATCTGTAACAGACTTTAAACAATATCAATTTCTAAAGAACCCAGACATGAAAATCACATATCTGGTGATGAGGACTTAAGACACACACACACACACACCATTCTTCTGCAGAAACAGCTGAAAAACAGGCGAACATGGGGAAAAAAGGTTATTATTTCTTGTGTTTAAGGTTGTGTAGTTGTTCAACGTGGCATAAATTAGAACATCCGAAAAAGTTAAATCCTCAATGCTAGAAGGGCTTGAAAGTGGAATTCAGTTTAGGACTTAACAGTTTGGTGATTGAATAATAGTTTTGTCTAATATATGGTTTATGATCAATAAAAATAACTTGTAAGTTTTATGGCAAATTAAGCAAATTATGAGAAAAATAAAAATTAAAGTATTTTGGTTTGATCCTATTAAAAGTTATTTAAATATCTCAAAGTGTACACCAGTTTGATGTACAGGAAGAAAGCAACACTAGCAAAAACATTTTCAAAATATGTAGCTATATTATATTATTTAGATAGGAAAAAAAAGACTTTCCATTTTGACTAGTTACACATCCATTTTTTAATTTGTAGATTTTTCTGGCTAACAGCCAAAAATATCAGCTCTTATCCCAATGCAGCTTTTAGACAAATATGTACTTTCCAAAATTAAAGAGTCCCATGAGCAGCAGCACTAGTAAATCTTGGGGTCTACTAACCTGATTATTAAATTTCTGTAAATTGCTCCAGCCTACCTCACCCAGCTGCCCATTTCTTGATGTTGGGAATTTCAGCCCAGCAGCATCATCAGTTTCAGCCTTTATTCCCCGAGATACTCTCTCCTTCTTCACACCACTGACACCTTTACCTTTCAGTGCTCCCCACTGACCAGCTGAGGAGGTCCCAGCACTGGCTTGAGGGATGCACTTGAGTCTTTGTCTGCCCAGCAGGACAATCACTACACACAAGTGGATTAGGGGATTTTTAAGCCCAGACTGAAGATGTCAATTTAGTGAGGGCACTTGCTCTAAATCTCAATTTTCCTCCACCCCAATTTTCCCTCTCACACGCAAATCCTTGCTCCCCTCTTCCCTTTGTGAAATTGCTTCAAAAAGGGGATGTGGACAAGAGCATTACACAAAGTCAAGGATGTCTGATAAAAAAAGTCTCATGTCTGTATTAGTAATTAGTAGAGAACTTCAGTTAGCAAAACATATAAAAATACACAAAAATGATAAACAATATTAAAGCCAAAATTAAACTAAAGTAACACACTGCTTGCCTAAACTCTTCACTGAACTGACTGGCAGAATGAAAATTCATTGCATAGGTTGTTCAACATGTGTTGCTGATCACTGTCAAACTGGCAATATATTGTTCAATTAATACTTGCAATATATTATTTAGCCTAATATAGAGTTTCTGAACAGTGGAAATGAAACCCAATGGTTTCTAAATGAAATTTTTAAATGAAATTCAGAAATGTAATTTATAACATATTCAATAAATGCTGTCTAAATTGCTTTCCTATATTTGCAGGTATTTATTTGTATTCCAGATACCTATGCTTTTTTTTTCCTAAGAGGAATTCTCAGAAGCTAACTTTCCATTTAATCAGTTGTGTTAATTATTATCAAAAGAATATTAATTTTAGGCCATTTTGAAACAAAGTTACAAAATAACCCCCACAACAAAGAAAAACTCAAAACCAAAGAACCCCAACACAGCAAGAAAAATAAACAAGCAAACACATGAACAAAAAAAAAAACTAACTAGCTACCTAGCTAGCCAACTAACTAACTAACTAAACCCCAAAACCCAAAAAACTCTCTTAGAATACAAACCAAAGAAGGGAAATTGAACTTTCTCACTGCTTTGGACACAAACAAATCTCAACTGAGACACCCTTAATGTTGTGCAAGCACTTTTAACACTAGCCAAAACGTTGGTGTGTTATCAACATCATGATAGCCAAAAACCCAGAATAACACTGGAACAAGATGGACTGCTTTGAAAAAAAGTTGCTTTACACTTGGCCAAGAGAATTATTTATGTTTTTGAATCCAGTTATCTCCTGATAAATGCTAAAGCTAGTGCAAAATCCAGGCTGACACATTAAAACAAATATCACAACAATGAGAGTCAAATAACAAGGTTAAAATGCTGGTAGTCACTTGACCTTACAGTTATGACTTTTAAC